>JAHWFP010049325.1:37763-50230 GCA_023313725.1 Lithobius niger | reverse complement strand
TTCCAACAAAACGAGAGAGCTCACATCATGTAGCCGTCTGGGTTGTGCAATATTTTTGCTACCGTTGAGTTGCATGTCAAACCCCAATATATTCACGGATTGGAGAAAAAAACAAGTAAGCATACATGAAACAATGTTTATAACGAAATAAAAATATATACAATAAGTTTTACTTATTTTCAAACAAAACTATGTACAGTATATTACACTAATTTACACATTTTTTTTTAGTATTTACATTTTTCTAACTTCCTATAATAAATACTAAGTTTATCACAATACTGTTAAAAAGTTATCTTAGCTAAAGCTCTCATTTTCTGGCGGTTTATTCGACCGATGGAGCTGTGGTTGTACTCTGTAGGGTAGCCGGTTTTCGTCTCGGGTGAAATAACGACTCCAGTTAGATACGGACGGGTATTGTTGAACTGGTCGACCCAGACCTAACCAATACACAGTTCTCAAACTGCGTGGAGGACTCGCAACTGTTGTAGTTTTTTGATTTTGTCGTTGTACCATGTGTTGTGAGTACTGGTTTAAGAATGTTTCATCATTATTGTGCTGCCTAATTTCTTCATATGGATCTGAAAAAAAGTAATGTTAAATAAAATTTGTATTTTAAGCAATTTGATATAAAGATAAATTCAGAAATAATCCATCAGGAAGTGACATGCACCTGAAATTTCCTAGTTTAGTAAACCTAAGTGAATGAATGGATAGCAGTGTAACTTTTTAGTTTGTCCCTTCCCCTCCCCTCACCAAATTAAATTAATTTTAATACCTTTAATCTATATAAGGCCAGTTGTCTGTTATTACGCATTCAAATTAACCGTAAATATCACATGTAGAATATTACAAAGTAAAAGCCGGAATCCGCACACAAAAAAATACATAAAAATTCCGACGTTTCGGCTCATCTCACAACCATTATCAAGAGTAGCAAGTTACAAAACGCAACAAAGCCATGAGTCAAGTTGCAAGTAAAATGTCCATCAGATTAACAAGGCAGAACTTCCTAGGGCGTGTTAAAAACGGACAGAACCGTAAAATAATTTTTAAAACTTAAAAAACTAGTATGAACTTTGATGTGTGCTTGTGGATTAGCACCAGACGAAGTGCCGGTTATGAGCTGAAGTCATCATTTATATGGGTTTACTAAGGTTTCCCTGATGTGCTAGACACAAGAACACATCGAAGTCCCCTCTAGTTTTAAAGTAAAAAAAAAATCATAATGGTTCTGTGTGTTTTTAGCAGGTCCTAGCAAGTTCTGCCTTGTTAAGATGAACATTGTTGGGTTTTTGTTATTGTGTTTACTTGCTAGTCTTGATAATGGCTCTGAGGTGAGCCGAAATGTAGAGTTTTTATGTATTTTTGTCCACTTTCTGGATTTTAGTCTATAACACAACATGATATTATTACGAATTTCAGGACATCTCAGAACATTTCAGGACTTCCAGATAGCATCTTTTCCCCAGTCATTTATCCACCACCTCTTGGATCTACGATGTAGTTTTTCCCAATTTCGTGCTCACACTAGAGCTTTCCAGTGATGATAACATATAGTGCCCCGTCGCCGCACTGTAACCTTCCATACCTCAGACAGCCTTGTTACCATCACTGGAGCTTTCCAGTGATGGCGCATCGTGCTCGTACAGTAAATCTGCAGAGTCAATGATTATGAAGCCCCTGGTAGTACCTCACCATAACAATGTAAATGATAGTAAGGTCAAGATTGCTTGTCGTAGCAATATTGTACTGATCAAACTCATGCCATCATCCAAGTGTCATTGAAAATAGTTAAACATTACTCAAGCTATCAACCTGGGCATAACCTAATCACCTTGTTGTGTATCAACTTATTTCTCTTGAATAAAACATGAATTTAGTTATAACTACAGTAATTGTATGAATAAAGACAGTCATAAATGGGCACAAATCGCTCTAAAGAAGATAAGTGTAAGTTGGAAATAAACCATTAGAGAAAATCATTCACTAAAACTGACGTACTACGTTTCAGCCTTTACTCACTTACGATTTATTCGAGTGATGTGACCCGAATTGAAACTGGCGAACCAATCAGTTACCAGACTACTGCTATACCACCTTACAAATAGGGGCAATTTCCAGTAGCACCAGGTGACATATCGGTAAAGGCAGTATTTTGATGACGGACTGGTTCACCAGAACGAATCCAGGTCACGGCATTCGAAAGAAAAATAAGTTCATAAAGAAGGCTTACTGACCTGTTATTTCTAGTGTATGAATTTGGTGACAGCTTATTTCCGACTTACCTTAATAAAGACAGACCGTAAATAAAGTGTTACTGTATAATAGAGTTCGAGAAAGCATTTGTTTGTTTATACCATCAAAGAATATATATCGTCAGAAAGAAAGTTTCGATGGTAACACTTCCCATCATTAGGCTACGGCCTACCAATGCAATCTCCCCACTATAATTTTGGAACACAGTATGGGGACATATTGAAGAAAAAATATCCTGAGAGCGTCAGCCTGTAATTACGCAAGTCTCGCAACGCAGCTTCACAGGTGGAAGCTGCTAGTTTTCACTCACAGTTTGTTACAAGAACCGTTTCGAGACCTACATATGGTTGATTATGGTATTATGGTTTCAAACATGCCTCCGTCTGAAGAATGCCGAAGAATAAGTCATGATTAGGCCATTACCATTTCGAAATGAACATTTAATCCACCAGACAATATGTAGAGGCTGCATATATGTCCGAAATGAAACTTCTTAAGACACAGGCTATGTCACCTAGTTTTACTGACACTATTAGATTGTTGGCGCATTACCTGCATGAAATTCATTACCTGCCCATTGGAATTCACGTCAAGGCTCACAGAAAAACAGACGCACCACATGTGCTACGGACGAAAAATCGTAGCGACATACAAAAATACCCACGTCGCAACAATGCTCATGTCCGAAATGTACAGAGTAACTATGATTTCACACTTTGCCAAGATAGCGTTATTGTTTACGTTCTTTACATGTCGCTTAATAATTTTTACAGGATAATTCTGCATAACAAAATTTATGATAGGTAATAATGATTTATTCACTTTTCCCTCTTATGGTAATTACATCCCTACATTTTCCGCACCCACCAACGCATTTTTCGGCTGTTACTTTGATGAAAGAAAGAATTTCTATGGACTCTGAAATTTTCTAGGATATATTTTACAGTAATTACTGATGTATGTAGTAACAACTTGGACGGAATAAATAAAAGCTGGGCTCATGCAAATGTTTATTTGTAATTTTTCGAGTTGGAAAACTGAAATGAATAACTAAATTTGTTAACAGGCAAGCCCTGTAACTAGCCTTTTGTTATTTACCAAACATTGTTTTACACAATTTAATACCACCAAAATAAGCCAGTGAAAGTTTATTTCCTCGTTGTCTTACGAAAGCTATTTATTAAGACGAAGATATAACATTATTTGAAAGCAATCAGTGATACAAAGTTGAAATTTTACCTTCCCAGTTTTCTTGAGAAGCAATGCTTACAACGTCGTTATCCTGCAAATAAAACATTGCATTAGATAATACAAATCGTCGTATTATTTTCTAGTGAGTTTGAATTTATCTTTCATGGTCATCAGACTTGGTTAAGTTTTTGTCGTAATGTGTTAAACTGAATTCTTAGTCGACCATTTTTATTGTTTTTAAGTAGATTCGACCTCTGGCTTACGTGGTCTGAAATACAGAATCTGATGCCTTCGACAATCATGCCGTAATGACTCTAGTCTAACATAAGATAATACATTTTGCTGGATACCGCAACAGTTTATAAACTGTTTACTGATTTACGGAAAACAGAGTGTTGAGATGGAAATTGATCTGGCAACATTACCGAGATGTTATCCACAGTTCATCCATAAATCATAAATTATTTTATAATTGACACACATCATACTCTTAAAGCAAGCGTGTCACGTGTCTTAATAATTGTTGAAAGCAATTAATTGTTGAAGATAATTCATGGACAATTTTTCTCACTACACCAAACTCAGGAATCTTCACCACTTCTATGCCCATTTTCTGTCACAGTTTATCAATTTTTTTTCTAGTTTTTTTTTTTAAATATTCACCTACGTCTACGCAGAGAGAGTTTTACTAAAGTTCACCGAAGAAGCTGCAAAGGTACAGCTGATGATAATATTTTCAATGCATTGGCTAGTTTTTAGATTTCCAAAAGAAAAAAAATTAAATCAAATTAACAATAATAATAAGAAGAAGAAGTAGAAGAAGAAGAAGGAGAAGAAGAAGAAGAAGAAGAAGAAGAAGAAGACGAACAAGAACAAGAAGAACAAGAAGAACAACAAGAAGAAGAATTCATTACACCAACGATAAAGGAAATTCCAGACAGGGGTGAAGTGATTTCCGGTTATATTGGTCCCACATTAACAAAAAAACATAGTAGTTTAGACAATATTAAAATAAGTCCAGGTAAAATTAATTGGCCTTCGTCGGTTCCAAAAGCGCTCAGATGACTATTGAGATTTATCGCCCGGAGACCACGCCTGAACTGGTCGAGACTTCAGGAGTTTCTCGACATGGGGATAGGACGTGGTTTGCGAAGAAGTATTTTATACATTCCCTTCTGGCGGGAGGCACAGCTTTTTCATAAATGGGTGGTCCCTAGTATAATCATTACCACAGATAGACAAAAGCAGACGTGGGTCCACATCAACCAATCTCGTACAACATAAAATGTTAGATAAGGGTCTGCACAAAGCCTCCTTAGCAGGAGGTACAGATGTATGACAAGATTTAGATTAGGGGTTTGAATAATATCTCTGTAATGTGTGGTGCAGTGGCAACCCGGACCACTGCACTGTGGCTGAGGTTGGCGCTAATGACCAAGCTGTCGACGCGCCATTAAGCCTCATCCCCCCCTCCTTAGCTCAAGTGTGTCCATACTCAGATGTGCAAGTCGGCGATTTGGTCGTGTTTACTGATATCCTATGATTTATGAACTTTCATTAAATCAGTTATCGTAATTAACTTTATTACCCTCCCTACGTATTGTAAAATCACGTTGAGAGGAGAGACAAGGTAACAAAGATGATGGTGAGTAACTTACATTGGGACTTTCACTATAATCCACTGTTGGCTCATAAGGAGCAAATGACTCATCGTCTTCAGAATCTGATGAGCACTTTCGAAGAACATTTTGACGAATCTGTAAAACACAGTAAGTAAGAATCACTTTAAGAAATAATACGAATTGTCAGAGAGGGTTTGAATTCCGCTACCTAACTATTTACTAAGCTAAGCAGGAAATAACAATAATAACAATACTAGCTAAGGGGGCATAGAATACAGTGAATAATTATAGTTTATTTACTGTCAATATGTTAAATTAAACAACTGTCCAATACTGCAGCATTTTTCTTTATTTATTAATGGCAATCTAAATGTAATTAAAAGTAAAATCCATGATTTTATAACCTTGGTTACCCTGATTACCTAGTGCATCTTGATTATCTGAAATCACATTTTTCTATTTAACTTCAATTTACAAAATGCTTTGTATTAAATTCATTCGTACCATTTTTAACCATTGGGAACATTTTTCAGAAACTCTCATTTGCGTGATAATCAACCACACATAGTAAATAATTTACTCATACAGCATAGAAAGGAAGTTAACGAAATCAACGGGTTGTTTGCACAAAGTTGCGATATTTTTTCTTCAAGGTTTTTTTTTTTTTGGATACCGTTTTCTAAGTTCCAACTTTCATTGACTAGTTATTTTAATAAAATTTTCCAGCAATTTTTGGAAACTTTTAGATCGTTTAAAAATTGGTTGTCAGGCATAACCACCCCAAAAGTTTTTTTTTCTTTGCATGGTTTATGGATTTTCCATGACACCATGCTAGTGATGGATTTATTTTTAAATGCTTTTTGCAACTTACTGGCTGAATATTCACAGACAACAAGCGATATGAAAAGATCCTTGTTTAGATGATGCAGTTTGTGTAAGTGACGTTACGAAGGGAATAGGCTATTTCATTCAACTGATCCTAGCTATCAAACTTTTATTTAAATATTCTACGACGCTGCAAAGGCATCTCACATTTAACGTTGTAATCGCCTTTGTATTCTTGCAACTGTACATTCGTACGTCTGAAATTGTTTATAACCAAAGTGAATCTAAAGTAAATTAAAGACGAAATCTTGCAAGCAACATGTAAAAAAGCTTTCAAATGGTTCGTTAATTATTTTCAAAAACAGACAAAACGCTCAATAGATTTTCTAATACCTGTTCGGATTTAATTTGACGTTTCTATTGGTTGAAAGATTTACAGCATGCACAAATAAATGCAATCCTTTTTTATTTTACACTAACAATATGTATGTAAAAAAAAAGGATTGCATTTATTGCAGTCATAGTACTACCCGTTGTACAACTCACCTCTCGGCGCAAAAGGAAGTTATTTACAAAGCACAGGATTCCCTAAAAAGAAAACATCAACTTGATTTTTCGTCGCATTGGACAATGTTAATCAAAGCCAACAAAACCTGGATGCTAGCTTTAAACAGCACATAGTAAAATATTAGTCAGCTTTACAGAATCCTTCTAGTGATGTTCCTTTTTCATTTCTTTGTATGCAATCCTCATTTTTTGCTGCAAGTGAAAATTAAGAAAACGTACAAAGGAAAACATATTGACAGAAGACGTGTTACAATGTTGAAGTGTCTGAGATGATTAGAAGCAAGATAAACAGACTGTATTCACGAAATAGGAACTCGTTTCAATTACATATTACGAATGACAATAGTAGACCGTAACAATTCCTGGATCCTTGGCCTTCAGGGCACGCATTTCATTATCTTTAGCGATTCCATGAGTGCCCTGGAGCAAGCGGATTCTGCAGCAAATGGGGCCATTTCTGGCCCTCTCGGAAGGGATCTCAGCCTTGTTCCCTCGGACGCTTTTCCAACTCTGCGTCTGAGGTTACACGCTTTTTGGCAAGCCTCGTGGGATGGACAGGACGGCAATAAATTACGAGCTATTAAAGGCACTGTTGAGGAATGGCACTCGGCGTGTCGCCGCAGTCGCCGTGAGGAGGTGGTGTTGGCCCGTTTGCGCATTGGTCACACTCGACTTACGCACTGTTTCCTTTTGCGGGGGGGGTTGACCCTCCTGAATGTTATTAGTGTCGGCGGCCACTTAGGGTCCGGCACTTCCTTGTTGATTGTTGCCATCTTGATGGTTTTCGTCGTCGTTTCCATCTTCCGCATGACATTGTGCGCCAATTGGGCGATAAGTCTGTCCTCCTGTCCGGTGTTTTTCAATTTTTTCAGGAGGTACAGATGTATGACAAGATTTAGATTAGGGGTTTGAATAATATCTCTGTAATGTGTGGTGCAGTGGCAACCCGGACCACTGCACTGTGACTGAGGTTGGCGCTAATGACCAAGCTGTCGACGCGCCATTAAGCCTCATCCCCCCCGTAGCGATTTCCCTTAAGAAAATTTTTAAGCTGCGAGATTGTTAGCCTACACCAATCAATTGCTAGCCTAAGTATAGGATTACCCACATAAATTCAACGTTTCATTAGATTCAAATTTTTCCCACAACTTTATATATTTTGCATTCGTGTGGTGCATGCGTACATGTCAAACGTTTCTAAAGAAGAGAAGTGCCTTATCTGAATACATATACAATCTTTCACAATAAATGTGAACGTGCTGTAGTTGTTCTGCATCGTTGGGGCTTTTTAGATATCGCAAGGATAAATATTACTATGTCTTGAAATAAAGGCAACGGTCTGGTAGCGGAAGGTTAACGTTCCCGAAAAAGCCAGGCATTTTATGATTCGCCCACATACTAATAAACAATCGACGGTTGTATCTCTGAAGGAAGTGATATTTTTCTCTCCATCAAATATTGGTATCACGAAATACGGTCACATTGTCATGTTCAAAGTACTGTTTTTCTTCGTTCATCATGGAGTGTTTTTGTTGGGAGGAAAGGGTTTTTTGTTGTTATGTTGCTGGGCCAACGCAAGTGTACAGTTAAAAGAGCCTTATTGGTAGTAATCAGACTTTTAGTACGTGAGCAACATTTGATTGCAGTGGCGAGGCATTATCACTGCCCTTTTTGCAACCCGGACCACTGCACTGTGACTGAGGTTGGTGCTAATGACCAAGTTGTCGAGGCGCCATTAAGCCGCAATCCCCCCCCCCTTTTTAGAAATATTCCCTTTTTGTTATTTTTGAAAAAATGCCTTATATTGGTTTTCCTAACTAATAAATGCTGTTGTTGCAACCAACGGATGCCTTCAAGACCCAAAAAGGGCATAAAGAAGTCCAAGAAATGGTCAGAATGGGGCAAAAAGGGTAGAAGACAATAATAAGCTAAGAGAGGGGGGTGGGGAAAGAGCCTGACGAACGACCAAGATCCACAGAAAAAAACCTCAGCGTGCCCCTTTACTCAAAGTTGCCCCTGCCGTATAGGAGGTCTGTGCAAGCTACTATTAGTTTGTAGTGAAAAGTGCCTTTTTTTTGTCGTCGGAAAAATTAGCACCTCTATTAATATCCTGTATTAACGTTGTTGATTTGACATTTGTGGTGTTTGTTTTTTTCTGGCTGGCACCGCTCTTAGTGTGTACCAAGCCCCTGTGACTTTAACCCTACAATAAATATTTTAACTTCAACTCCATTTTCTGATGAAAAAGATCGATTACTTAATTTGTGATTCACTTGTACATCTCGTGTAAAAAAAATGAGGAGTTAGTGTGTGGTGTGACATGTTGCTTTAAAAAACCGGACAACCTTGAAAAGGTCATCATTGGTATCGAGGTCATTCCATTGCTAACTTCTTAAATATGCATCACACTACATAGGAATAAATTAGGAACTTGTATGGAAAAAAATCAAATACCTATTAAAAAAAAGCCCAAAAAAAACAAAAGAATATTGGCATAGAATTTCAGGAATTACTTAGAAGTACAACGCCTACTGTGACCGCCGAATGATATCACACTCCAGCACCAATTGCACTTGGATTTGTGGTATATGCTATCCAGGGGTCCAAACGCCCCTTCGTGACGTACTTCCTTCAATGTTTAACCTATTTTAACCGTTCTAGGTTTGTTATTATAAAGGAAGCTTTTTTAGCTGTGGGTTTCTTATTACAACGGTGTGTGATGCATATTTGAGAACCTAGCAATGGAATGAACTTGAAGACAACTGATACGATCATTCATTCATGCTCAATCGCCCTTATTTCCTCTCCTCATTCTCATCACACAAAGTTCATGTAGCTATGTTAGTTGTACTCGAAAATCGGCATCCTTGCGTTTCTTTTACTCAGCCCTGCACTAAAAAAACTTGCAGGGGTATCTATCTCTACGAGGAGACCTATTTATCACCCAATTTCACAACCTCAGTCTGACAACAAAGGGATACCACACGCACAACAACTAAAAAAAAGAATCGTGCTAAAGTTCATTTTAATTTTAATTTTAATTTTAATTTGAGTCATAACCGTCCTACCAAGCCATACACTCAAGTTTAGAATATCTTACCCTAACATTTGCTCAGAAAACTCAACAATGCGACAAAATTGTCGTTGATGTAGCATTTTTATTTCTTGTTTGTTGAATGGGTAGTCTTTGTTCAGTTTTCGTTGCTGGAGCGGTGATGGGTAGTCCGAATCAAGCAACAGTGTTTTAACAATGAGATTTTGGTGAGCCTCTCACTCCTCATCCTACGTCTCACTTGCCCTGCTCCCCATGTCAATCGCCCTGCACCCCATCACATGCCTCCTTACCAAACCCATTCTTCCACTCACATCGTGTTTCATTCTTGAAAGCGTTCCGACATCGTGAAATTGGGTTATAAATGTAAAGAAACCCGACATTATTGTCCACAAGGCACCTTTGAACGTAAGTATTATTCAAAACCATTCAAATAACTAAACATTTTTTAGTCATTGTTAAATACGTGATAGTATCTGGGAAAAATGCTAGTTATTTTATAATCAATATATTCCTAATGTAGGAATGAACCAATATCGAATGAATTCTTACTTGCAATAGTACACAAACTCCGAACACATAGAACCATCGTCTGTCTCCAATACTTATGTCTTCGGTGAATGCTTGGATTGAAGTTAACCATGTAATCCAAACAAGAGGGAGAATCAAAACTGTATTGCGAACCAATGCACTAAAAAGGAAATAGACGGAAAAAAATGCTTGCATATCAAAAAACATAAAATATTAAGATCTTAACCTAGAACTACAAGATGCTACACAAAGCATTCAAATAATTTGAGAAGGATAATTAGACAAAGTTCTGATAGATTCAGATAGTTCCAAACTGAATTTCAAGCAGTATTTTAATATTTATGGCGGTTTTCAGTCATTTTCTAAACACCAATACCATTTTTACGAGGGCATAAAATTACCCCTTTCGAAGTTGTTTCTGGATTTGGAGCTTTTTTGGAAAATTTTTAAGAGCATGGTCTTCTATCAGTCGTTCCAGTACAATGAAATTCAACATGCCAACAGATTAAAACCAATACAATTGTTTTGCTGAAAAGGATGATCAATATTAGCCTATACAGAATATTAAGTATGATCAATATTATGTCAGAATACGTGACAGAAAAATAAGGGACTATCACTATGAATTGGGAATGAATTGGGAATGAATTGGAAATGAATTGGGAATGACGCAACAGTTCTTCCTTTTAGGGCATGATGTAAATGTTTGTGGTGAACGTGACTCGAAACAAATGGCCCAGGTGGTAGTGTCCAGCATAGATGTCTGCTGGAATGAACTGTTCACTAAGTACAAAGGGGATCCTTGAAAAGTCCCTGTCCGAACTGCTGATCAGAATGTGAGGGACTACCATATTCCTTCAGCATTTAAGTGATCTATTTTAGCCAAATTCTAAGCATATGCTACTATCAGAATTTCCTGGTTCTGTGCCAAGGTCTGACATTTCTCCTGTACTTCTTTCTTCTTCAAAACCATCAACTGATTTAAGACTAATTATAATTTTATTGCGACTTTTGGGTCACAGGACTTAATTTACCATAATTTCTGCATTAATTGACTATGAATGCCAATTAAACAAATGGCTTGCTCCTGGGAACAAGGAAGGAATCACGAATTCAAAAAAGGCAACACGTTGATTTAATTTTGGATATACATTCCTATCTTGGGCGTGGTTATGAACGGGTTTACGATTCAGGTAATTGTTATAATGATAAATAGGACCCCGAGATTTTCTCTTTAATAGGTCTTGTATATGGATTTTAGTTAGATTTAAATTTAAATTTGAGGTCTTCTCGGAGGTTACCATGCATTTCGTTTTCCGGAATTACTTTAGCAAACCAGGACTATGGTGTGCTAGTAATAACGCCAGACTACACATACATAAACGGGATTGACAAAATGGGCAATGTGTAATGCTGACAGTGAGTTTACACCATGTTTAACAATTGCACCACGGAAAAATATATGGTTATGTACAACGGGCTAAGTACTGTTCCTCGTCCAGAACAGTAATTTTCTTAAAATAAATTAAAGTACCCCACTAGGCGTAATGAGTCTACGTCGCTCCAGTCATGCATTGACACAGTTTGCATTTTTGAAAACTTGAATTATAACCAGTGAATTAATTAAATTATATGAATTACAGTCTGTAAAACTGATTAACAGAATTACTGCTTCGCAGAGCATGTTTAAAGTTTTCAAAGATACCAAATGTGTCAATTCATGATTGAAGTGATGCCGGCTCATTTTGATATCCTCATTCTTATGTTCTTTGATTGGTTACACGAATTCACACTCTAGTCTACACAGCGAATGGTACTTTTTAAACATAATCCTTGCAAACCGAACGTTATATCAGAAATACACACCTCAAAGAATCCTTCAGTAAATTCCACTGGTTTTTCTTTTGGCATGTCATGTATAAATACACAGGAAAAAGGAGTAAAAGTGCCTGAAAACATATAATCAGATACCACATTGAGCATAAGTCTGAATGCCTTTAACACAATACTAAAACCTTTAAAGACTTACAAAACTAAGAACTAAAGCTGGAACTAGAAATCCATTGATGAGTGCATCTGGGATATTTGTAAGGCCCTTTTCCGTCCAAGGCTGGCAACTAATTGTACAGAATAGTAATATTAGTTTTATTAACAGACTGTCTGGTGTCTAACACTTGACGGTATCTGTACCAATATAGTTTTATTGTTACCTGGAATACGTCGATGGCGAAGTTGTGCTCACTACAATCATTAACAGTGCTGGAACAACTAAAATCGATAAAAAAAATTAGAAAAATTGTGATAAACACTTATTGATATTCAGGTTAACAATTATATTTGGGACCTTTTCAGTTTTCCGACTTTGCTACTTTGAATAAAAGTGAATCACAATACATTATTAAACAACATTCAAATGCAGA
>JAHWFP010049325.1:678-37753 GCA_023313725.1 Lithobius niger | reverse complement strand
CCCCCTGCCGCACCCCGTTCCACTCCCTTTTTGCACTCCCATAGTGTGGGTTCTGAATATCTCACCGCCTCTCTCCGGCACCTCAGGTGTTTGGTCTTTGGTTGTAAATTCATCAAACCAAGGCCGGAACATGTGAATGGCTCCCACATAAGCCCTCCCCCCACAATTACTTTAACCCCTAATCCCCAAACTCCTGCCTCCTCCCGGTTATGAATATGTGTCCCTCCACCACCACCCCCTTCCTCAAAACGTCATTCCGTGACATTCCATGTAAGGTGCAGCCCCGTAAAAGTAGCATGCAAGTGTTTTACTGAAGGCTAAAAAAACCCTATCACTGAGAAATCAAGCATTCAGTAAGCAAGTAAACCCATGTTTAAGCTAATCCTTTGAAACAATTCACTTTGGTACCGCTCATTGCCCCACACACACACTTTCCCTGCACGTCCCCCCCCCTCCTAAATGACGCTCCGAGACATTTCCCCTTTGGTGCAGCTCCGGAAAAGCCACATGCGTATGTTTGACTGAAGGCTAAAAAAAAGCCCTATCACTGAGAAAGCCAGCATTCAGTAAGCAAGTAATCCCATGTTTAAGTTAATCCTATGAAACAATTCACCTAGGTACCGCTCATTGCGAAATTGTTGCAAGCAACGATTGTTGCTGCCCACTCTCCTTGCTCCCCTCTAGCATTCTGTCGGTATTTGACTTAGTGAAGGCCGGTATGTACGTGTGTGTTAATGTGTTAGTGTGTTAATGTTTAAGTAATGTCTAAGTTAGTTTGTAGCATGAGCGTATGGCTTGAAGGCCCTTTCAGCTCAATATAAACTCAAACTCAAAACAATTCAATTCAATTCAATTCTGCTGTATTTGTAGTTGTGTAAATAGGGGCTAATTGAGACATGTCAAGGCCTCTGCAATAAAATTGAATTGAAAAGAATTCAACACCTGTCTGGAATGAGCATTTAGGAAATAAATGCACCTTTCCATCATATCAGGCTACCAATTTCGAAACCCATTGTGGCCTCGAAATTAGGAAGCTATCGTCATTTGGTTTCAATTTGTCTGGTTCAGTGGACAAGGATTGCATTTTCTTAGCTCAAACGCTGACAATGGAACATTCCATGGTACCAAAACTTTGTTGCCGCTTTGGTGTAACTGCGGAATGGCGCATTGCCCACCACACACACTTGCCCTGCCCCCCCTTCCGAAAACGCCGCCCCGTGACATTCCCCTTTGGTGCAGCCCCGGAAAAGTCGTGTGCGTATCTCTGACTGAAGGCTAAAAAAGTCCTATCACTGAGAAATCCAGCATTCTGTAAGCAAGTAATCCCATATTTAAGTTAATCCTTTGAATCAATCACCTCGGTCCCACGCATTGCGAAATTGTTGCAAGCAACGATTGATGCCGCCAACTTAAAAACAATTCAACTTCTTTCTGGAAGTGAGCATTTAGGAAGTAAATGCGCCTTTCCATCGTATCAAGCTGCCAATTTTGAGGCCCATTGGGGACCTCAAAATTAAGAACCTGCCGTCGTTTGGTTTAAAGTTGTCTGGTTTGGTAGATTCAGATTTTTTTTAGCTCAAATGCCGACAATAGCACATTCCACGCGATTAAAACTTTGTTGCCGCTTTGGTGCCACAATAACACGCCAAAATATGATCCAAATAGCGGTGCGGTAGGTTTGGTAAGTGGCGCTATCTCTTCGAAGACTGTAAAAAAACTGTTAAAACCCGAACTTTTAGTCCAGACGGCGACATTGCAGGGTTGGTAAGTGGCGTCATCTATTCGAAGACGTTAAAAAAGAGTCCAAACCCGAATTTGAAGGCGAATCCCATCAACAGACGGCACTACAGGGTAGGGTACTTGACTGTACGACAGGATGGTGAGGCCGGTGCACTTGGCCGCCTGTTCCGTTTTATATAGGTAGACTAGATAAATAGAAAGCCACGTTCACACCTTACTTGAATTGTATGTTTTATCACTTCAATTCGAACCATACAATGAATAAAAAATTTCTAATTTTAATGGATAAAAATAGTTGCAATATATTATTTACGATTTGCTATCAGAAAACTGCCTAACTAGTTATCTACCATCTTTTTTCAATTCTCTATAGTGCAAGTGTTTAAGTAGGCACCTAGGTCGGCTGTGAGATTCGACCATGACTAGAACTTTTGTTCATAGCCCAATGTCTTGACCAAAGGACCGAGCTTTAGTCACTTTGTCTGAACTCCCCTGAAATTCTCAAAAATCATCCATTTCGAGGTTGGACTTGCTTCTACCGATATATTCTCTCGTTCACAGGTGCCGTATCAGTGGCCGTATCGGTAAAGGTGAAGGACTGGTTCATCAATTCGTATGCGGTTCAGGTTATTCGAAGGAAACATAAGTACCTAAAAGGACTTACACTACTACGCTATTTCTAGTGTTCCATTATTGCTGAAGCCTTATTTTCCATATGTATCCTCTATTTGTGTCACTAATTTATGTTTAGTTATTGAAAATCTTGCTGTCTCGAGTGTAATGATATTCATTAAGGAGCAAAGACCTAATTCGATTCAGAAAAACTGTCGGCAACTTTTAAGGAAAGGATCATACAAGAATTGCCAAAACAAAAAACCAAAAATACTGACAGATCCCGGTAATGGATTCTTTCTTATCACCCAGTCTGACAGAGGCGTTGAAAACTAGCCCTGATCAATCAGGCGATAAGTCTGTCCTCCTGTCCGGTGTTTTTCAATTTTTGCAGGAGGTACAGATGTATGACAAGATTTAGATTAGGGGTTTGAATTACATCTCTGTAATGTGTGGTGCAGTGGCAACCCGGACCACTGCACTGTGACTGAGGTTGGCGCTAATGACAAAGTTGTCGACGCGCCATTAAGCCTCAATCCCCCCCCCCCCTGATCAATCTTTTATCAGTTTATATCAAGCAACGTGGTAGGGGCAATGTTATCACCTTCATGTGAACCTAAAAAATATGTTATTTACCAATAATGCTTTGCGTTTGCAATCTTCAGTAAAATGTAAGTTATGTTTTATGCTAGGGCAGTCTACCCGCATATGGCCGGTTTTGTACAGCATTGTTGTGATTTTCCTTTTTCATGACAATAATGTAACGTCACTACATCTGCAAATCATTGTTTTAGGTCCTTACAAATTATACACCACAGTTACCAGTTACCCACCGCCTAACCTCAGAAATTTCCTCTACGGACGTCAACAGAATAAAGATTATCAAGATTTCCATTGTGGACTTCGATTATCGAAATTCCAACTGCGAATACGCACACAAACAAACAAACAAAACTACGATCTTAGATATATAGATTTAAAGTCGCTCGAATCAACGTCTGATCTCCCTTCTATTCCACAAACTTTTTCTTCAAAAATGGCAGCCGCCAATCTTCAATACGATTCCAGCGTTTGAATGGTGTTACTTTAATTCAGAAAAAGAAATTCCATTTGTTTTTATTATTCCTTTCAATTTGCTCTATATAAATGGTTAAACAAGAGCAGCATGAAGGAGGAGTCTCCAAACAATTCAACACCATGTCCCACTGTTTGTACCAGGTCCTGAACCCAATTCGGCCATTTGTCGAACTAGTGTCATCGTTTACGTTTGTGAAAAACTTACCTTAAAAGTTACTCTGTGTAAACAGCATGTACAACAAGACGGCTCAAATACAGTTAAATAATATATACACAAACGAGGCCGTGTCAGTAAGGCTCAGCGGTTGGACCTTGGCCTTTGGTTTCAAGGTCGTGGGTCCGATTTCTCGCTCAGGCAGTCGGACGTATAAGTCCAAAAGGCTAGGTAAATAGGTTTGCAATCTGTGTTTATTTTACTCTGTGTAGGTTTTACCTAATAAATATGTATGAAAAATATCTCGTGTGCTGCCTGTAGTCGAAGCGTGTATCAATAATTCTCTAGAACAAGCGTTTAATCAGACTTCAAACGAGGAATGCAATTTGTTTCTCGAGCCGAAGCTGACTGGAGTAGGAATTGCGGGTCTTGCCTCGCTACTAACGCCAGTTCTTGCAGTTCTTGCAAATTCTTAACACTGCTTTTAGTAAAATAAGATTTTGTCAATGTTAAATCAACTGGCCTTGAGCAAGGAGTCGAACCCTGCTGGTTCTTTTCTGATTGGTCTTGAATGTGCAAACGGTGAAACGCAAAGAGAGTTTACTTGCTCCAGACTCAAACTAACTTATATTTTGAATATGTTTAAACCATTCGAGATTAAAAAGGAAACGAGTGGCTTACCTCTCCTATTTCGGTCTTCATTGTAAAAAATAAATACACCATACTTTGTCCAACCACGTCCAAGCTTGAGTTTATAGCAATAATTGCTATCACTTTGTCAATGATTGTTCTGAAACATATACACCATTAAGTTCATCACATAACAAAAAAATAGCGATAACAAAGTTTTTCAGAAATATTTAGTGGATCTTATGTTAGCCTTTGTAAGGGAAAATTGTAAATTTGTATTTACAAATTTTAAATTTTGAGAGTGAAATTGTAAATCTTGAGTTAAAAATTGCTAACGAAGCTGAATAATGGTTATGAAGAGAAAACTCACTTAAAAGCCCCCATATTAAGCCATTACCGCCAAATACGTTGCATGTGTTCTCACAATTTTGGTGATATTTCGAGAAAGACATCCACTATACTAGTTTTTAAATGCAATGGGACAGATTCCTGTAAAATTTAGGGACTGAACCGTACAAAAGTATTTGATAATAGATGTGTTTTACATACTGTATACGTGAAGTTTATGAAGCACGTTGCTGATTTAAAAAAATCCATGGTAATGTAAATTGCTACCCATAAAAAAATGAAGCCAAGACAATAATAGTGTTCTTACCTTAAAGCTGCAGCTGCCAAGATTGCGCTTGATACTGATAAAGCTATCGTCAGTGCACAACTGGCTAAAGTAAAGTAGATGGGGTAGTCATCTGAAATCTGACACAAACAAAAGTAAAAATCAATCTTTATCAATTGATACTTAATTAAAAAAGTATAAACGTTTCATAATTATACTCTACCGGATGCACTTATTATAAATCACAAGCAGACCATAGATCAAACAAAACATTTTAATTAGGTTCAAAACATTAGCATTCCAACTGAATTCATCTGAACTGTGATACAGAAATAAAATCGTTGACTTAAAACTATAATAATAAATAATAATCATCTTTGATATATCGCATAAAAAAAGAAACGTTTCCTACTTCTACTGTAGTCTGTATTGGTGCACTCATGTACATCGCGTTAAGACAATGGCACTAGAAACATATATTTTTAAAGATTCAATGGATGTCCTGACCGAACCACATTCACAATGGCATCCACAACAAAGATTTAAATTTTCAGCTCTAAAAACACATTTATGCACCTTGTTTACAACACAATAAAAGGTAAAATTTCGTACCCAAGGACCAGCCCTGCTTAACACATTTTAAGTGCTGAAAATTAAAACTTCTGTTGTCCATGCCATTGTGAATTTGGTACGGTCAGGCGACCCAATGAATTTTTACCCTTTCTGTTGGAGGGCATGGGCATATATTAACCATGGATGGTCATTGTTGCTATTGTTGCACCAGTCTATTGTTATGTTGTGTTATGACTTAAGTTTGGTAGCTGATTCGTATTGATGTTGTATTTTCAGTTGGGGGGGGGATGAGGCTTAATGGCGCATCGACAGCTTGGTCATTAGCGCCAACCTCAGTATTTTCAGTTGGTTGGGGCATGAAGTCTAGAGCAAGGTCCTCAAATAAATCTTTCGTAATGGAGGGTGAAACGCAGGTTGCCATGTCTGGCTGACCTGGGCCCTTATATAAACAAAAACCATATTGAAGTTCAGTGGCTGCTCCCATCCTTTCAACTCGTCACGTACACCTCTGATTCAACTATATCACTTTCGCTCACAAGTTAATTATTTCGATATAGAATTTTTAATAAATTTGCACACAATCTCTTACAATCTCTTACAATTTCAATACAATCGTATGCATAACTAAAAAACAAAAACAAGGAATTGCGGACAAATTAACATATGGTTCTGCACTACTGGGCCCATGACTTTATATAAGACTGTATTCGCCTACAAAAATTTATAAATAAGTAGATATTGAAATTAGTAGAATAAACATGCCATTCGGCTTCGAATATTGTACATGTGACAATGGATATTTTCTGTCAAATTCTACTGAATGTCACTACATGTGATATAGTCAGTAATATTCTATGTGGAACTATATCAACATAGAAATTACCGACAAGCTACTCCGAAATTACCCAAAAGCTACACATGTTTCTTTTTTCTATATTTAGCCCTAGTCAATGTATGGCTCACAATACTGATTGTGAATATTTTTAAAGATTAAATCGAATGTTGTAAAACATTCTATTACCCCAGTGAGTTCTTAAAATGTTGTTCCATAAAAATAATAATTATAGGAATGTTTTCTAAGCCTTTTGAAACAATTAACACGGTTTCTCAGCGAATTTGGTAAATGTTATAATATTGTAGATGTAACTACAAAATTGGGAACTGGTAAATTGATTTGTTGGTTGTAGTGCTCCATTCTTATAAAACTATACACTTAAAATTGTGATTTCTGTCGTATTGATTTTGTTGGCACCTTCAGTTCAGCAATCGAATGCTAGCAGCGCTGAACTGCCTGAATTGTGAAAGTTAAAAAAAAAACTCTATGTAGTAGAAGTAAATCTAATAAAGAGAAGAGCAGTGATGATGATTTTCACCAGGAAACCTTCGATCATGGCAAGGCCAAAAGATTAAAGGGGATAATTAAGTTCTGTACCCCTTAAATGCAAATGACATTATTAGTCATTCTCAGCAATATGTTCATAAATTCATGGTCTTTATTATTCTGTACTTTTCATGGCATTTATATTCTCCATGCTCAAATTGACGAACTCTTTATGACACTAGCTATGTGCTTTCGTCACTCAACGTCTCAACTACTATGTCCTATGTATTACGCAAAACGACAGTCAACAACAATCAAAATAATTCCGAAAAGCATTACAAATTATATTTATTAGAAAATATTGTGGATAAATAAAACAACTGAGTGCTACTCACAACACATTGCAACACACAGACACACAACACACACATGGACGTCACATTTCAGTAATCGCATTGTACTTTTTGTTACACGATTGACAGTCGATAAAAGCTGCAGGTTATGTACGGGTGTTTAAAGTGAATCACGTTTAAGCATTCTCACCTGCTCGAAATACACTGCAAAATCTGTGGTATGATCACATACGCATGAAACTTCCTGGTTTCCGTTGGAGGAAAACTTACAGCCTTCTGCTGACCAGCTGTTCCTAAAAGTAGAAATCATTGTCGGTCTACTTTATCATCAACATTACGCTTTACTAACTACTGATACAATTAATCGTAACATTTCTAGAGTACGAAAAATCATATTCCTTTACGAGTTCAAGATGAAAATACGGTACTTTTGAATTTCATGCAGCGTATAATACAAATGAGTATGTAACGAGTCTTGTCCGTGAAAATTTTGACTTTAACCGAGAACGTCAAGAAAATCAGGAACTCATTTTGTGAACATGGTATTAATAAAGTAGTGCTGAAAAGATGAACCTTTGGGATTTCCATTATCAGTTAGTAAAGGAGCCCTCTAGGGTTTTCCAGAAAAGCACTGAATTTAACCAGGAAGTTGAGTGTTAACAAAATAAAAAGTTTAAATTATAATATACGATTTATTGCCTCTCTAAGCACAAAACAATAAAGAAGGGATCGGGTGTATCCACTTACGCTTTACGTAAATTACAGATAAATAAAGCAATATCAATTGTAGCAAAGCTGGTAATCCTTTTGACATAAATAATTGTAAAATGTCATTAAAAATATTACATATCTGCTTATTTCAACGGCCTTTAGTCTAGATTTTAAGGTCTCCTGGGCAACATCTGCAGGGAGTCCATTGCATGTAACCACAACACGATTTGAGAAGAACTTACAACAATCTCGATTAATTTGTTTAACCACTAGTTTAAGCAAACTAATCGATATTGTTATAAGTTCTTCTTCTACAATCGGGTTGCTGTACCGTGGAATGCACTATAAACTTGTACTGAAGGGCGTTAAAATTGATATTGATTTTTTTTATATGTATTTGAGTGCAGTGTAAGTAGACACAACCATTCCATTCTTTATCCTTTTGTGCTTAAAGAATTATTTTTTTTGGGTGACTGGATAAAAACACTAAAAGGTGGTTACGATACTTATGAAAATAATAGCTTGCCTTGATGTAATTGACGCACAAAAAACATAAAAATGTGGTTTATCAAACCTTGTGAAAACGTGTAAAATGGTTGGTTGACGTTTCATCGCTTAAACGGTAGACTACTCTCACCCTGGACATACGAGAAATAATATTTTGTGCACAGATCTATTTCCATGTAAAAATATATAAAAATAAATTTATCACACGGCCACAAACCCCAAAAAAGAAGGACAACCAGTTTATTTATTTTTTCACTAAAAACGTGGGAAACCAAGTGGAAGGGAGATGGAGACGGAAAGGAAACATGCAGATAACTAAAAAGTGCAGGGATTTTGAAGCTGGTGGAAATTTCAACAAATAAAAAAAATGGGAAACTTGTGAGACGGGTGAGAGAGGGAAAGATCAACTACTCTTATTTAGTGTTTAACAACGTTTGAGTAACAGGATCTTCATGTGCTTTTCGGTTCAAGTGTATCAAGAGTATCAAGCTGTTATTTTCACAAAAGGTAGACGTTTCCACAGGGGAACGTCGTCTCGTCACTTTCGCGCGGTATGGAACATAAAGCAAAGATGTGTGGGAAAACTGAGACACTAACGAAGATACATTAGCTGCATTATTTGAAGAATTACAGGACATTTCATGTATGAGCTATTTAAAGTAGAGTGATCATTTGGAGTTGATGGTCCGCCAAAATAAGCGAAAATGGTGAAAATTATTGGCCTTTTTTTAAATTAACGAAGATGCAACTTTCATATTTGTTTCATTAAAATTCTGTGACAGCCTTGTGAGTTCTGAGAGTATTTTTTCTGTCATTAATCATGAAGGGTAATATTTTGTAAATGAGTACTCTTTTGTTTGTAGTTTCATATTTACCTTAAAATAAACAAAGCTAAATTTGTAGTATGGCAACCAAAGTACTGGCATTTTCAAGTTTTCAACCAATCCAAGGAATGAAACAATTCACAATGGTTTTATTTTTTTATTTTTTTCTATGAAACACTATTAAGTATAAAACTACAGACTGCGTAAATATTACAACTTCACTGAAAATAACTGCAAAATTATTCTGCTCGTACATTGAAGTGGATGAATCTTACAGCCTTTTTCCTCTATAGCTTGGATATAATTTTATCCACTTGCTAATTAACAAATTTATTGGCAATGATGTAGTTTAAATATACTTACTCTTGGAAGTTCCACCAACCACACATTTCGGTATAATTCTTCAAAGGAGGTTGCTGTGATAAACGAAACAAAGAATAAGTGTATAATTGTCACACTATTGATATCAGACACAGGAAACCTCTCCATGAAATGCTCGTTCACAATTTCCGTTACATTAGAAGGTTATTGATGTAAATAAACCTTTTAATTTAATGAATATCGCAGCTTTTTTTATGGCAAATAAATTACAGATATGTCTGAAAATAAGAATAAACATTTAGAACCACGCCAGTGAGAGGAACAAAGTGCTACGCGCACTATAGCATGTGGTTAACGTTTCCAAAAGGCAGCTTTTCGCGAACGAACTTTTTTGACCGAAATTCCACCCAAATTGTCACCATTTCATCACATTTTGACCAATTCTGACATTTCAATTTGTCATTTTATTGGTATCAACGAGACCTTCATATTAGCGAAAGAGCCAAACCATTAACTTAAAATACCGAGCAGTTATTTAGAGAAAACGAGTGAACTATTTTTTTAATAATAAAAAACTGAATAACCGGTGTTCTAACTAATAAAAATCATTTTTATTTCTTATTTTCCTTTATGTTACTGTTTGAAAATGAGTTCATGTAGAATTCCGGCGGGAAGAGACAGCCCCTAAAGGAAGCCTATAGTTCCCGTCTTAAGATGGCTTAATCCGGCCATGCTAGTCAGTACTACAAGAAACATATGCATATGCTAACCAAACATGCATCCGAAGGTAATTAAAAATTTCTAAAGAATTCATCTAAGCTTGATATTACCAAGCCTTGATATACGTCAGAGATCTAAAAGGACATGGCAAAAAAGCTATAACAAGAGGAGGTTTTCTCTTAAACCGACAACGTAAATAATTTTATTGATCAAAACCGTAACGATACAACAATCCACAATGCGCTATATTAAATTATTCATTTCAAAACCTTACTGAAAGTAGCTCCAGTGGCTTCCAAAATGGAAGAAATCGTTTTAAAAAGGCGTACAAATTCACATACGCTGCCTGTTTTTGCTCAGCCAACTAAACCTTGTAGTAAATTTTAATTGTGCGCAAAACATTTTTTTCTCTGACTTGAGAGATTCACTTAAATAAACAATTTTAAAATATGGTACTTGGAAGCTTCACAATTAATTTGATAGTCAAGTTGTACTTACCAGTGTTGACTGTTTGGTGAATACTAGCTCTACCACTGCTTCACGTGATGTAAAGTCATCTTTTGTTAGTAGAACGTTATTTTTGTGCATTGTAACCGCCATAATAGGTGAATTAAGAATTCTGTTAGGAAAAAAGTCATGCAGTTTAAAACGTGCAAAAGTAGTAAAAATAAAACAGGAAAGCAAGCAGAAAGTTACCTTTGTAAAACATTGAAAAATTGAAGGTGTTAAAACCCTCATACTGTTTCAATGACCATCCATGTCGATCGTGTTATTTTTTCCACCGGAAGTATTTCTGATTCGTCACAGTTATTGCTAACGGGAGGTTTTTTGTCATGCATACATTAAAACTTATTGATTATTCAAAGGTTTCATCTGGACGTGTTCCCACAATGGTGAGACCCGTATAGTCGAGTATGAGACCGTTATGCTAACCACTTTGATTTTGATATCCTTCCATAATATTATATTTTTGGGCAAATGATGCTCATTCATTGTCACTTCACTTGTCTTCTTAGCCAATGTTGCAATAAACTAGCGCGTTACTAATCTGTTAAGAAGCCCAGGATTTCAATGGCCGTATGTACGTTAATCTATAATCATGTTCATATGAATATTTACTTTTACACTGTTGAACTCTTAACATTGTTAAAAATACCAGCTTATTTTACTCTTCAGTCACCAGTCAGATTTAACAATCGTGAACCATTTTAGTCTTCTGTACAGTGAAGCCGGGAGGACTATAGCAACGTCTTTACTTCCGTCCTTGACCTTTTTCAATAGTAGTCAAGACGACTTTAAAAAAACGGGCAAATTAAAACAATGTTGCTTTCTTATAGCTAATAGACTTTCTCGAAATAATAACATTTAATTATCGTATTTACCCACTACAGGAAGATACGCAAATCTAAAGACCAAAAGGATTTTAGTAAGGACACACATTACCTTCATACAAAAAAAAATGTCGACACCGTGTTGCATGAATGAATAGGCCTAATCTCTATCCCAATACTCTGTCACCTGCTACTTACGAGATTAAAATGTGGCAAAAATTAGGTCTAAAATCTGACAATTATGTAAAAAAATCTAAAACTAGGCCTAAAAGCTAACACAACGCTAACATAACTAAGACAATTCAGATATTAATTCAGTATGCATTAAGACCTGAATCGGCCTGACCGAGTAACACTAAATATGGTAACCATGCCTCTTTTAATCGCTAGTTTGACATGATGTTCAGCAGTTTTGCTGACCACATATCTGACCACATTGGACATTCCGACACCAAGAAGCCTAACAGAACTAGCTGTATCGACATTGGTTCAGGCGACGATTTTTATTCTTTGGTTGTCGTTACCTGAATCACTAAGTATAAAAATATAGTTTACGTCTAAAATCGGTTATGTTTTTATTTTTCCCTTTTTCTTCAGTATCATGGTATGAAAACGTTGGCAACTTAGAGATTTTTTCGCCTAAGGACGGTCTCCATGTGAGGGCCGAACTGTTTAGATTTTAAACAGCTACAATAAAGTGCCTGTATGCAGACGTCATGGTATCGGCCATAATCCCCGTAAAGTGTACCAGTCGATCCTGACCATACTGCACTACGCCAATATTGAGCAGGACCACATTTATTGCAGGTATTTCATTCGTAATGAATATCAACATTTGGCCGGCCACATGTATTTTGTTCCGGCTCCTGAATATGATATTTCCTCATACCTCGATTACCTCATGCACCTTGTTTGCCATACAGCCCGAGGTCGTAGGTCATTTACTAATGTCCATTGACACCTATCTTATTTCATGTGTAATAAACAAGCACACCATATACCATGCCGTGAGGTACCAAAGTGCTGTGACCACATTTTCTAAATTACTAAACAAGCGTGAAAATTGCAGCCAATTCAGGATGGCAAGCAATAATAAAAATGATTGCATGCGCCATTAAACTGTCGTCTTTCTAAATAGTGTATGCGTTGTTTGTTAAGTATGAAATGGGCATCTACCTCTTACCAGGAATTAAATATAGAAATCCTTTGTTGGTTGTAGCTGCTCTCATGGACTTAGGTTGATACCACTGCAATTAGTAATTTGCACTGTGGCTGAGTACATCGTGTCATTTTATTAAGAATGAAACCATCAGTTAAACAGAACATATCGACAAGATATCGCACAGCACTTTTAATGGTATTGGGCCTTCACCGGACAGCCAGGTTAAAACAAGGGAAGTTTTAGTCGTGTAACGTCATGGATCCCGAGAAGTAGACGGCAGCCACAGTGCTACTATTTTTCACTCATGCCCGACATTGTCTAACACCAGATGTCGTCAATGTATTACACACCCTTGGGTTGTCGATGACCTAGACAACTTGGCCCACGGAAGAGCACGCCGACAATGTATCATGAACCTTTATTTCATAGAATTTGTAATACCAGAAAATATAATGCTTATGTATTCTCAATATTTTATTGTTATTTGATCAGCTCTAGTTAGCTGGTCTCTATAGCTTGCAGCTATTCAATTTTATTCCGATGTCATGTCGCTACCATTTGGGACGGAAGTCTTTGTGTTAGGCCCAAACCGTGAGACAAAGATCTCCATTACTTTTCTGTTTGAACTGTTATCCTTTAATCTGGAAAACATTTTATGCTTTTATTTCTCTTTCGTTTAATTAGCGGTGAGTGAGCAAGCCACTGGTAAACAGGAGGCGGTTAACTTATCCTAAGTCAATGTCATTAGGCTTTTTGGTCACTGAGCAACCGAATGTAGTGAGTAACTGGTTTTTCGCAGGAACTGTCAATACAAGCATGAGTGTACTGGGCTTAAAAGAAAGAGCCACATAGAGGTAAATAAGATTTTTCCCTATTCCTGCTATCTGTCGTGAAAATGGAGTAATATCTTTCCTTCACACTTCACAGTACTTGATGACCGCAACGAAATTTGTGCACAAATTTAACTAAATTTCATAAATCTTTTCGTTTACCTTCGGTTGTCATGAGGAAAGAAATTATGAAGGGTCCGGTATACCACACAACTGACAGAAAAATTACCATCAGCAACTGGAATAGAAAGACGGGGCATCAGTGAAATTGAAGGAGTGTTCATTTGTAAATGTTGCTGGGTCCTTTCCATTACCTATGTTTGGTTTTATAAGAGCTTTGGATTTGATCCAGAAATTCTGATTTGTCAGTGCTTCAGTTGGCAAAACTAATTCAGTTTTGGCGTCATCTATGAAGGCAGCTTGAAGAACTAATGAAGATAAAAAAAACCAAAGTAAGTGCACTTACTGAAGCGTGTGTACTTTGCATATCCACACACACACATGCATGCAAGTGCGCATGCAGGATCGAAGCACGCCCAAAAAAATTGTTATTGTACTGTACGTCATTGTAAAAAATGTTTACATACCTAAGTTGTTCTGCTTAATCGCAATTGGATCCTGTCCTTTCTTGGCTTTCGCTGCAAAAGCTTCTGCTAACTTATCCATTGTTTGCAAAACTTTCGAAGTTTCACTCAGAGTAAAGTTGTTCTCAGCCTGCAATAATTACCGAGTAATGAATTTACAAAATCTTTACGGAAAAACACAAACATCGAAAGCTAGAAGGTGTGACTTGTAAAAAGGTCACAGTTTAATTATATGTTAAAATCGTAATTCGTTAGGGTATTACATGGTTATTACAATATGTCTACTAATCTGTCTGTTTTAGTGCTGTTTAGTGCTGTTTAGTGCTGTTTTAGTGTTGTTTTAGTTGCTGTTTAAGTAAGTGCAGGCAGTGTTTATACAGTTAGTACGTTATAAAATTTGATTTGGGGGTCTCCTTAGCCAATAACCATATCCCACTGGAAACTTTTTTAATAATAACATTCAGCCATCCACAAATCATAACAAATAAGTATACTGCAAGATTTCGACTGTCTGGCCACGGCAACCATCTCATGCTGGCAGTCAGCTATAACATACAGGCATGACTTATACAACCACATCATGATGTCATACAACCGTCTCATCCAACCATCCACAATTTAAACAAATCAACACACTGCAAGCTTCGAATGTCTGGCAACCTTCTCATACTGGCATTCAGGTATTTCATACATGTCTGTAACAACTATCTCATGCTGACATATAACCATTTCAAACAGGTATATCTGTGGGAACTTTTTAAGTAGTAACATACAGCAATCCACAATTCAGAACAAATAAATACCTGTCTAGCACTCATATCATACTGGCGTACAGCCATTTCACACAGGCATGTTTCATGCATGCTGGCATAAAACTATCTCAAACAGGTGTAGCTCGCAATAATGAGCTTTCACTATGAGACGTGCAAATGGCTGCTAGGCAGTCGAAAGCTTGCAGTGTCTTTATTTATGCTGAGCTGCGGTTGACTGGATGTTATAAGTGCCAATAGTAATATATACAAAGCAAAAGAACGCATTTGCATTTATATTTCTGGGGATTGTCATGGAAGCTACCACGTCCTTTAACTTACAGAAAGGAAGCAAAGACCCTATGTAAATGTAAGACTCAAATTTACAGAATTTTGTGCAACGTGAATGATGTAATGAAACTTAATAACATTTCTTTGCTTTTGACCATTTACTCTGAAGCCACATAGTGGAATAACTCCTTTAAAATCCCACTATTTAAATATAACCACGCAAGAATTATTTTCCAAATTACCTTAAAATACTGATAAAACTTAAAAACCACCAATAATTAATATTTTTTGTATTCGCCGTCGCAGTTATTTATATGCTATTATTCAAAACCATTAAATTAATTTCGGCGAAGTGAAAAATACAAAGTTTAATTGGTGTATCTGAATTCTGCATTTTTTACTCATATTAGCAAAAAGACTGTCTCACAACCGTTACACGCACAATTTGCGTAACGAAATAATCATACGAAATCCATGTAAGTCGATTTTAAATACCACAATCAACTTGTGCAAGATCGCGTAATGTTCAACTTTGGGCTATTAAATGCATTGTCCAGAAATGGCACTTGGCTTGTTGCCACAGTCACCGTTAAGGTGTGACGTTGGCCCGTTTGTGCATTGGTTACACCAGACTTACTCATTGTTTCATTTTGAGGTGGGTTAGCCCTCCGGAATGTCAATGGTGACAACGTGCACTTATGGTCCGAGACTTACTTGTTGATTATCGCTATCTTGATCTTGTTTGTCCATCTTCCATAATACATAGGATGTTCAATAGGGCGATAAGTCTGTCCTCCTTTCCAGGGTTTTTATATTTTTGCTGGAGTTACAGATCTACGATAAGACCACTGCAATGGAACTGACATTGGCTCTAATGACCTGGCTGTCGACCACTAAGCCTCAATCCCCCCATTTAAAGATCAAACTTTGAAACCCTTTAGTTTTTCTCATACTTGACATAGACCAACGAAATTTGGTGTTTGGGGTTGTGTCGTTTCTCTTACACTGCATTACAAATTTGAATGCCAACCATCGAACCGTTTGGCGTCCACAGCATGACAATTTCTTGTTGTTGTTCTTGCTGTTGGGAATCTTTGCCCTCACCTGGAGATCGAACCATCGAATTGATTTTCAAGTTTTACTGCCTAAACGTAGATATGGACGAGGCCTAGGGTCTTTAAACGCTACTTTAATGTGACTACAATATCCTTATTGCTGTTTCTGTTCTTTTTCTTCTGATTGGGGACATTTTGCTCTAACCTAGAGATCAAACCAATGCACCTATTTTCATTTGTTTACCTTAAAATGTAGGTAATAACAAGGATCAGGACTTTGGAACGCTAAGTTAATGTGACTACAAAATTGTTGTTGTTGTTGTTGTTGTTGTTTTTATTCTATTGACTTTTATTAAGTAATATTAAAACTCTTATTTCCAAATACAAGATGGAAAAGGATCAAGAAGGGAGTGTTTACGGCCACTGACACTTGTCCAGTGGCTTATATTCATTTCTGAGGAAGGTACCACATTTTTTTTAAATAATGGGTACCGAAATATACGTGTGTTTTTACTCTGTCTGTGCTTCTGGTATCGTGCTTTTCGTATTACAACGTAGAGCACACCCATCGATTTTTGTTCTTATTTTTATTCTTTTCAAATCGAACTGTTTGACCTTCACTGCATAGCGATGTCTTGTTATTGGGACACTTTCCCCTCACTAGTTCAGATGTTAACCTACAAACTCATGCACTTCGAGTTATAAGCATGAAATTTGATGCACGGTTCATTCTTAGCAGCAGAAATGGAACTAGCTACTGCAACTTCTTTGAGGTAGCCCCAAGTGTCCCCCTTGTGCCCCAACACACCTGCTTCCGTGTGGCTGATGGACAACAGAATCTTGCTGATATGATAAACACTTGAGCATACATCTAATGGCCCAAGAAACCCCCACGAAACATCCCCCAGGTCATGCCCCAACAACCACCTGTTGCCTCCTCACTGAGACTTGAGCAGCAAACTCTTGCAGATCGTGCTAAAAGAATTATATCTGGTACAAAAGTCGCTCTTGCAGTACAAATCAAACCATTCCACCTCCTTGAGGCATCATTGACCAACGAATTCTTGCAGATGATAATAAAAGCATGCTTTGTGGTACACAAGTGGGGCCTTCGAGGCATCTCAAGTGGTTTCTGTAGCTAGTTCAATTTGTATTGCTAACAATGACAAGCCTACCATATATCATGCTTTTAGTTCGATCTGCAAAGATATGTTGGTCAATGGTCAAACCTCAGGTAGAAAGCACGTGTGGCGGAAGGGACCTAGGGGGTTATTTCTTGGGAGTTCCACGTCTGGTTCGATTTGTTGAAATTGTCCTTTAAGCCTTCCTCGTTTTTATGTGCGATGTAGGAAATATTACGTGTACCTAGGGTCATGCCAACCATGGGTAAAATTCTTCCGCCCTTTTGAAGCTATCAGGGGCATAAAAAATATCCTTTTTAAAAAAGTAAATCTGTTGCACCTTTATTTTATTAACCCGCATTTAAAATAAAGTATCACTTTTACATTTTCCGTTAAAACTTTTTCTGTTGATCAATAATAATTATTCCTCCTGCTATGGTTTTTTTTCCAGGGTAATTTCCACTACCATTTCCCACTATGATTTATTCCCACTATCACTTCCAACTAAGAAATGACGATGTTGTAGATAGTGGGAAAAGAAGGAGAGGAAAGAAGTTATGTTTTTCTGGTTGGACAGGCTGCTTCCCTGCTATTGAACCTGTCTACCTGAGAAATAATTTTTTTTAGATGGTGGGGCATAAATCGACGGTCTGTAAATTTCCCAACCCTAACCGCATTCGCAACCACAATCGCATACCACAATCGTTTCTCTATCTGGAGTTAATGGTTCAGAGATAGCGAGTTAATGGCTTGGAGAAAACTCCGATTATTGTGTGGATTGTTGATGACTTTTTGATTACTAAATAAGATTTATTGATTAATGACTAACCTATTATTTTTAAATATCAGGAAGATGTAATAGTGGCTGGTAAATGACAGCATCACTATCGCATTACTCACCTTGTTATCGCTGTTATCTTCTATGTCCTTCCAGGCATCTTCAAAGTTGGCCTCGAGGAGAAAATCGACTGTGGCTGTCATATTCTAAAATGTATAAAAAATATTTGTAAAAATATATAATTCTCAGCAACACAACCAGTGACTTCCAACAAGATTAATATTATGTTGTTTTACATCATAATTTATGAAATGTTATGGTACCTAAATTTATTTAAAGGTAATATAGTAGTAGGTGTATTGGAAAAAGTGTGATTCATTATCTATTTTTGTCGTATGACTGCTTACTGTTAACTAGAACAAACATGATTGGTTAGGTAACTTTTTCTGAATGTGTACGTCACGTTGTTTGTAAAATAGTAAATTTATGACTGTTAAAACTTTAACGGTATCTTTATTTGCTAGTATGTTGTATGGTCTGCCAAGCGTATTTATGCACTGTAGTGCAACTTTTAATAAAGTAAAGTAAAATTTGATTTGAAGAATTATATTTACTCACAATGTCTTAATAAGTTACAGACAGCTCATTCTGTTTTATTGATTGAAAATATAGGAAATGTTGGAGAAACACTTTCGATTAATATTTTGATTAATCACATTTTAGAAGAATTGTTTAAATTCTCCTGCAATGTAAAGTTTTACTGCATTTTTTTCCCACATAAGCAACAAGCAGAAGTTAAAACACGTGTCAAAGAGCTAATCAGGTGTTTTCCACAGGTTTAATACAATAATTGGGCTTTTTTAACTCTCTTAAACACAAAAAGAACAATTAAAACCCGTTGCATACAAAATTCTATACAATAAAAAAAGAATTTAAGATTTACCAATTTTACTACCAATTCTTGCAACTTATCTAACCATTTCTTGCCATTTAAAAAACGTTAAAAATTATAAATATACACCTACAAATTATGTAATTTAACACGCTTTGCTTACAACGGTATATAATGGCAGAAAATGGTGCTGAAATGGGTAAATCTCAAATTTTTATTTTAATATATGAAATTCTGTGTGCAACGGATTTTAATTGTTCTTTTTGTATTTAAAAGAGGAAAATAATGTCCTATTATTATAATAAGCAATCATCAACCAACCTTTAATTTACGTTTCATTATTATATCCAATAATATAATGGCTTTTAAAAATGTATATAAATTTATTGCTACATTTTATAATTTATTAATAACTTTTTTATTTTAACGTTAAAATTTATTTTTTAATAATTAATTATACCCGTTTGCTAAAAGCATATGGATCTAAACAGCAACGTTACCATCTGCCGGTAATAAAAAAAAAATCACTAGCTTGCATCAGTGAAAAAAAATACTACTTTTTAACACTAACCATTTCCAAGTTAAAAAACTGTGATTTAAAACTGTGTAAATCAAGACTTATTCATTTCTCTTGAGAGCGATTGGTTTCCTCGTTGTTGTATAACTTCTCCAGCAAGATCTCAGAGAACAAGTATTACTGAGATAATCTAAGTCACACTGTGGTTCTTACGTTCCCAGAGCTTCTTGCTCAGCCAACCTTGGTTTCATTTGACCCAACGAGGGATCCATCGAGTCACCGAACTGAACTGCAACGACTAAAATCACAAACCTTAATTTCACGTAGGACGTACAAAGGTTCCATAGCTGCTACATTTTACATAGCTGCTACATTTTAAAATGGACTTTCTCAAGCAAACATCCGATGGCAAGGGATTAAAGCCTGTGCGTATTTGATTTGGAGTATTGAGAACCATTAACACGTTAGGACGATATACCGCTTTAAAGAATTTCATTGATATTTTAAGAAACTATTCTTGATTAGGAAAACGTCTGTGAAGAAATCGGACTTTCCCTGATTTAATTCACCTACTACTTTGCTGGGCTGTTCACTGTTTGTGTAAAGGAGTGTTTACAAATTCAATGCAGTTTGCAGCAACACTTCGCTTCACTCGTGGTGCTCGCACTAGCATCTACTCTCATGGACTGTTGGCCAACCTTTCCGTGATGTCACCACACTATAGAAATCATCGCACCATGCCGTCCCATTTAAACATCATGTACACGTGGGCATGCTCATAAGATAGCAGCTACTTCGATGCAACTAAGTTGTTTTACATTTAACCGCTACTTCAACCCAGCTAAGCTGTTATACAACTTGAGTGCTACTTCAATCCAACTAAGCTGTTTCAAACTTCACACTTCTGCCACAGCAAGTTAGCCTCAATGCCATACGAATGAATGCCACTGCAATAATATATTTGGCCTTTTAGCACAAAACGTTTTCCTTTCTTGTGGCGTCAATGGAATCAGTTGATGCCGCCATTTTTCTATTTCAGAATGCAGCAACTAAGTGTGCTAGTACTACGTTATGCATATAAATTCGACAAGTTGATATTCTCTGTATGCTTTAAACCACAAAAACGTGCTCGTTTCTTCACCTTCTCCACAGTTTAAAATGCTTGTACTTAAGCAGTGAGAATGGGAACAGCTCAACATTTTTTGAGTGTTGAGCGTCACACTTCCATGTCTAAATAAATGTAACTAACAGTGTTCGACTGTAAAACAAAGCGTACCGACCATGCCACAATTTCCCGTTTTTTTTTTCTTTTATGAGTTTGTTTGTTTAAGTGATGCGTGTCCGTCTTCCGAGAAAAAACAGGTCCTTTTTCAGGGAAAATGAAAGGTACCACGCAACACGCTTGTTTTTTTACGTTCATACCACAATATCTGGATCTTTAAGCACCGAGCATCGTGCTTACGTGTCAAAGTTAACTTTACAAATGGGGCCAAAGGCCTCATTTGTGCAACGACTCGCCTTTGCATTCTCGCAGCTGAAATGTAATCGCAATGGCAAAGGTGTCTTTGCCATGGTAACAACGAATTCTGGTTTAGCTAAATTCGACATCGTTTGAGCAAATGCTTGCTGTCTTATAATTCGTGCCAGTAAGATGAAGAATTCCTCCTGACTAAACAATTTTCCCAATCGCTTCTAAACTCAATTGTTGACTCGTTTCACTGCGAACTGGCAGAGCTAAAACCGCCCCCCATGTTGGAATTTCACATAATTTCTAACTTCTAGCTGCGAGAATGCAAAGATGAGTCGCTGCGTAAACGCGCCCTAAGAGTATGCCTCAATTTTCCATATTGTTTCCCTGACGCTTTTAATAGTATGAGTGATCCATCTTTCAAGAAGAAATTGGTATCTCTTACAAGCAAACTTAAAAGTACTGCAATAATCTGGGTATTTGCGACCATACTTAAATGAACTTAACGATTATTCAGGCAACTGCATGGCTATAAGCAAAAAAAACAGGAGAAACGTTGAGGTATGAAGTAAAATGGGAACAACATAGGAGCTGAAAAAATGTAGCTTCCAAACTACAAAGAATAGTGTCTGCTAGCAAAAGAGATTCAGATGAAGAGCCAAGGTTAATTATCTCAGCTAAACTGATACAGTACACGACCCACAAAGCTGCGTGTAACCTTATAAAAATGTAACGCACATATAACCCACTGACCCCATATCTTAGGTGACAAATAAAGCTGACGTGTAAAAACAGAAATATAGCAATCGTCAACGATTGCTCATAATACATGCGTGATAAAACACTTCACTCAAATAAAAATAAGTCATTAATGCTGGATGTTTGCTTTGGTTACTAAGCTTGTTACTACGTGTTGGACAACGATTTATAAATTACATTTTGAATTCCACAGTCTAAAAATTTAGAAGGCAAACTAATGTTCACTGAAGTTAATCTTTTTGAACATTATATATCAGAACGTATCAGACTGATCAGGAAGCTCAGTAGTCTCTCACACTATCCTAACTGGAGTCCAGCAGGTAGTTTTCTGGGTCCTCTTACCAATTTCCCACCACTTCTTGCAGTTAGTCTGATTCCACCACCATTAACCACCATGAGTACACTTGCATGGATTTCATCTCACATGTAAATTTAACCAGGAGCCAAAAAATGGCTACACTTCTTTAGCTAGTAGGAGCATCCATATTTTAACATTCGCTTCATATTCCTCCATTGGTCTAAGGCCGCCTGGGAGAAGCTGAGAGTTCTAACACATAAGATAGAACAGCATCTCAACTCCAGACCAGTTGATTTGCTGTTGCACGCAAAGTTGCTTCCTGACTGGACTAAACATAAGGTGAGTGAAATTTTTCACACCTATTTATTAGGTAAAAACATATACAGGTGTATTTTTTATGTAAGTTATACATGAATGTAGTGGCGACCACTCGTTTGATGTCTCATCTCTTGGGGTCTAACCCCAGAACGAGAGATTGCTCATGTGGTAGAATTATCGTAATCCCGTTCTCAGGTTTTATTAAGGATTACCTTCATGCCAATTCTGATTTTAAATTTACATTATTCTTTTCGTAGTTTTCAACCTAATCAGATGTTTTAGAAGCATAATGCATGGTCCAAGATAATGGTTAGACTAGATCTTATGAAGCGCGGTAGTCTCTATCAATTCCCTGACCGGCAGACCTTGCAGGGACTTTTCAAGGTATTGTTTTCAGTTGCTGATGAGATCAATCAGACAATCAGACATATATGTAACTGTGAATCATCACGATCCCACTTTTGTTGATTTCACAGTACCATACTAACATTAACCTGTTTAATTCGCACTTTATCAAAACAGGTGAAGTTTATATCATTGATAAAAAGTTCATTTAAAAAACTGAAAGAGACACTCATTTAGGATCTGTATTAACTGAAAAATTGTGATACTGGAATATTGCAACACTAAAATTGTAATAGCCTACTGTAAGATTGTAACACTGTAAAGGTGTAAAACCGTAATTTTTTAATTTTAATACTATGTGTAAAATTTTACTGTAAAACTATAATTTTAAAACTACGAAAATGTAAACCTAGAATTATAAAATTGCAATGATGTAAACATTTAAATACTGTTATACTGTAACATTGTCAGAATGAAGAACTAATAAAAAAATGAACGTTTACATTTCTTATAACCAAAGGTTTATGAATGTTTCGATGATTTCGGTTGCCAGGTACTGATTTTTATGTCTTTATTATTTAGCATGAAGATATTTCTATATGACTAGGAGTTTTATTTATAGTTTCCATTTTAAGATGCTTTAAGCACAGTTGTCCGCTTTTGTAAGATTTTGTGATTTTCATACTAGTTCATAACCTCGAAGTTCTCGGAGACATTGTATTAAAAAAAGACATTGCAAATTATTTAGTGGTATTGCGTAGGATTTCTGTACTTTTTTTCAACTCACCTTCAGGATGTCGAGATTATCTAACAAGTTGGGGTCAGAAGAATCAGTTACTAATAACTCATGAAGTTTTTCAACGGCATCTTTGATATTTCCAGAATTCGTCACTGATGTGTCATTGGCCTTATTAAAACATTCCACGACTTTGTCTCGGACTTGAGTCAATTCTACTATCTGTGAAAGAAGAAAGAGTAAAATAACATGAGTTAATATTGGTTTGTTATCCACAACATTTATTTTGGGGTTAGACTGTAATAAACATATCAGTCAAATTGCATTGTAATAAACAACAATTCAATAAGATTGAATAGTGATGACCAGCAATTCAATGGGATTGGATTGTCACATGCAACAATTAAGAAATATTGTATTGCAACAAAGACAAATTAAAAAAGGTTGGCTTGAAATAAATAACAGTTCATTAGGATCGGATTGTAATCAACAAAAGTCAGCACGAATTCAACTGAATTTATTTGCTGAAGCCATGGCCAGCTGCCGTACACTTCATACATAAATTAAGGATAACTAACAACTGAACAAATTAAGAAAAAGCAAAACAGAGGTAAACAAAGGCAGTAAGATTGAATGCATCAAACAACAGTTCAGTAATAATAGATTGTAATGATTCTTTCGCATCAACAAACGATTATTAGAGCAAGACACCAAGAAGAAAGGACAATAATTCCAAAACCAAATTCCAAACTCGCATCGCAAACAAAGTGAGCAAAAACGTTCTATGAGCTATTGTGGTCAATGTTCCAACGACTAAAACTACAAGCAAATGAGACTTGAACATTAAGCTAAAACACGTCTGATGATGCGAAAAAGAAATCAAGTAAGTCAGTTTGAACCGCAATAAACAAACTCAAATAAAGATTCTTTTGTAATAAACAACAATTCAGAAGATTTGATGCATTAAACAATAGTTCAATAATATTGGATTGTAACGACTATTTAGCATCAACAGACGAATATTAGAGGCAGCTGCCAAGAAGAAAGGAAAAGAGTTCCAAAACTGAAGTCCAAACTCGAAGTTCAAATTTTGTGATGAGCCTCGAACAACGTGAGTACGAACGTTGAGTGAACAAGGGTGGTCAGTAACCTCAGGAACTAATTACCTAAATACGAGATTTAAAAAATTAAAAACGTCTGATGAGGCGAAAAAGATTTAAACAACTCAGTCAGTTTGAACTGTAATAAACAAAAATCAGAGTAAGATTCGATTGCAACAAACAAAAATTCAGTAAGACTGCTAATTACGGTATATAATAACAACATTAACAACTCACGGCCGGTTGTAGAACGACTGCTAAGCATGAACTCGTGCTTAGTTTTACATAAAGTTGGAACATTTCGGTAAAGTAGTACATAAGGTTAAAGTCGTATATCACATTACGATTTTACAACGGTTATTATATAATAAGCTCAGAAGCAAGCTTTAACGTAAAGTTGCACGTGGGTGGTGTTCGCAACTGATTCTGGCAGCCTCGTAAGTCCGTGAACAACTTCACCACCTTTGCGAATTACAGCTGGTTGTAGAACGACTACTAAGCATGAACTCGTGCTTAATTTCTTCGTAAAGTTGAACATGTAGGTAAAGTCGTACTTTAGGCTAAAGTCGAACGTCACGTTGTGACTTCATACCTGGCATTATAAAGTAACTCAAGGGCAAACTTTAATGTAACTGTGAAACTGCTTCGGGCAGCCACGTAAGTCCAGGTACGACTTAACAACCTTTCTGACTTAAATGACAGAGTACGACTTTCAGATAAAGTTGAAGTCTGGCTTTAGTCTTAAGCAATTGCAGTCGTTCTAAACCCGGGTGTAAATTTTAAAGAATTCAAAAAGAGAAAAATGCGAAAAAAATACAGTAACCCAAGGGGAACTTTATCAGGACCACAGAAACAAATTTGTATTATTAGTGTTAACCTAATATTTTATATTTTTGGGACATAGTTCATGAATATTAAAGGTATAAACGAAAACAATTTGAACGGGCACATATTTTCAAACTTCTGCCCAATTTTGTAACTAGGCAAGGTGGTTACTTTTTTCAGCTACAAAAGGGCTAGAGTTAAAACATAACCAATGAAAAGAACTAATAATAGTAACTAAAAATTTCTTTATTGTTATTTGAGTTTTATTATTTTTAAATATTTTTATTTTCATGTTAACGAAAATAAACAAATCTATTTAAACTTTGTTGGAAATTATAATATTGTGTGTATTATGGCAGAAGAAACAACTGAGGAATTTTCTCAGAGTACGCAAGAAAGTCTTGGCGAAATTAAAAATTAATAATAAAGCTTTAAAGTTATTACAACAGGTTCAAAGAGTAAACTAAAAACGTACATCCTTGCAAAACAACCTTAAAGGTTTCATCTATTGCTTAACTCGGGAGTTAAAAGGAGTTATTTTATAAAGATAAACCGAAGCACATTTGTACACTATGTCCTTTACACCAAAAGAAATTTGTTTTGCTGGTAACTAACTTTGAAAAGTTGCCTCCAAGAATCACAGAGCTCTCCTAATGCTTGAAATCGGCTAGTAATACGTAGTGCAAAATAGGAAATCGGCATGACATTCTATGTAAAACAGTGCAGTCTACGTTGTACACTATTAGTGTTAATTTTCTTTATTAAACGTTTTGAAATATTATTTCTGATGGGCGAAAAACTCATTATGAACGTTGGTAATTTTTTTGCAGAAGTTTGTAAGAAGGGCAGTAATGTTTGGAAACCCGATATTTTGTTTCTCTGCCAAACAAAACCAGTATGGTGAAATCAGTACCTGCTTACTACGACTGCCACCTTACAGAATCGTTGTGAGTTGATCAAATGGCAAGGCATCTTGACCACTGCCCATGTCATTATTGAGCGTCCATCATAGAATAATACTAGCTAATGGGTGGCTACACAATTCCTGTATTACAATATAATATGGACGTATAGAAATTTCACACAACTTCAAACTCTGCTCAAGGACAATGTAGGCCTATGAATTAAAAAATCTGAATAATTTCCACAGCTGAATTTGGTCACACAAACGTTGTACATTACATAGTTTTCACTCGGTGTAATGTACAACGTTTGTGTGAATAAGGTTTGCGAAAACGTTATAAAAAAGTGGTGCCATCTTCGATGAAATTTTTGGACTCTCACGTTTTTTTGAACACTTTCAAGAGAAATATTTATTGACACCAACAATAAGAAGAAATGGTTGTCGCTTGCACGAACTGAAAAGTCAATTTAAGCTGTCTAATTGAATATTGGTATTTTAGGTTTATATTTTGTCGAAGTATCGGTTTAAAATATTGAAGTCTCCAGGCATGCAGTGTGCCATAACGCACCACCTAGGGGTGCACGTCTAAAACCCAGTGGTGGTTATCTCTCTATTCCACACAAAAGTTAGAAAAGCTCAGAAGATATGCTTAATAACTTTCATTAAAATAAGTTAATAAAACAAACAACAGTTACGAGTGTAGTACCCAAAAAATTACTAATAATTGCATCAACAATCGGTAAACCAATTCAGAATCACGAATTCAGTTTTAAAAAACTGACAAGCACCCGTTGCGGCATGCGGGAAATGCCTGAAGTGACCTCGTTTTTAACTAGACTACTCGTACAAATCTCAGTGGTCTTGAAATTGCCAAAGACCGCTTTCATTTTTGATTTTACATTGAAAACTGGGCAGCACTCAGCCTCGTAGTTGGAAAGCATAACGCATTCATAGATTTTGTGTATCGTCACTATACAAGTTGTAGATGTCCATCTATATTTTTTGTGTAGCTCCCAATTAACTGGTATAAATACACAATTGTAACAATTACCAGTTTATTCCAGTTAATTTGGAGCCACACAAAACATTCACTTCATTTATTTACTAAACTGAAACTAGAGAGCAATCGCAGCAGCACTCAGGAAAAAAATATTTTTTTAAGTAAAAAAAATATATTCAATAAAAAAATTAAAAAAATAAAAGGTACATGTTACAATTTGTATTTGTCTACAACAGGCTAAATTTTTAACGTTAAAGAAAGAGTGAACTGAAACATGAACAATTCCCCAGGAACATCTTAGCCCTTTTTATCGAGAAAATTAATCCCAAATAATATGAAGTAAGGATAACTTAAGAGAAACACTGGTAGAGCAAAGAAATAAAAGCAGTTTGAACCATTAAAAAACAAGAAAAAACAAGAATTAAAATATGGGATTACTTTGCTTAATTTTTGCCGTAGTTTGTTACTTACTGAGTGTAGAATCGAGCAAGAACATTTGAGGAAGCTCGGTTTTTCCCATCGTCCCCCGTCCGAACACTTCCTGGACATGTTTCCTGAAATGTGAAACATTGTTTGAGTAACTTAGATGCTGTTGCATGCGTTTGTGAAACCATTACCATATTTATAATTGGCATTGTTTAGCAGTCAGTCGTATCGTCACGTTGGCATTCATGTTATCAGGTAGCACAAAATGTTAATTAATATTGCCATATATTGTCATATATTGCCAATAATATTACCATATATTGCCAATAACATTGCCATATATTGCCATTAATTAATATTGCAATTACCTTACAGATCCATAAAAACTCAGTCTTGTTAAGGTGCTATTTATGAAATCCATGAATCAATTATCCTTTGGAATGCATAAATAAACACACATTTCATTTTTTTTTCATTTAACCTTTAGAATGTTGTCTCTTGATTTTTTTAAAATTAATATTGTAAACTCTTTTATTGTTATTTTTAAAGGAACATCCCGCCTGCCTTATAACCTTCTGCCTGCCTTATAACAGCTATGCGCTGATCACAACCATGCATTTACCATAGCCAAGGTCAACTGAGACAGTGGATTCGTTCCTCGCAGAGAAGAATGTCGCTACTGTCTCAGTTGACATTGCACCTAACAGACAAGCCAGCGTGAACGCATTAATTGTGTCATCACAAACCGGAATGATTCGCGTATTATAAATCACAATTTATAATTTTCTAGACTAGTGTCTTATAATTTTGCTTCGGCGATCTATTGGAATAATTAATTATAATTTTTACTGCATTAGCCTTTAGATTTTTGATCTCATAGTAATTATTAGCAAACGATTAAATTTAGTACCGTGCACACACAGATATAACTTCAAGGTCATTGTGGGCGTGCAAAGGATCATATACGTTCTGAAAGAATGTAAATAAAGTTCCCCAATATTCAACAGAGAATAAAATGGACGTCACATTTTAAAACGGATTGTTAGTAAGGGAAAGACTAGGGACAAGCAAATAGACCTTCAGGCCATACTTGATGTAGAGGACCAAGAAAAATGGCGCTGGGAGAAATACCCCTTTAATTCACCTGTTTTCTGGTCACGGATGTGTTTACATGAAAGTATTTTTGAGCATTTTACTAGGTATTTTAGTATTTTCCCTATGTTTTAGTAAAGCGTTTAGAGTATTTTAATATTATCATGTTTGTATTATTCTTCTTTTCTGTTAACTTGATGTATTAACTAAACAGAAGGTTTTTCGTATTATTAGTGCTAACCTAATATTTTATATTTTTGGGAAATAGTTCATGAATATTAAAAGTGTAAACTAAAAAAATTAGAACGGGTACATATTTTCAAACTTCTGCCCATTTTGTAACTAGGCAAGGTGGTAACTTTTTTCAGCTACAAAAGGGCTAGAGTTAAAACATAACCAATGAAAATAACTAAAAATTTCTTTATTGTTATTTGAGTTTTATTATTTTTAAATATTTTTATTTTCATGTTAACGAAAATAAAAATCTATTTAAACTTTGTTGGAAATTATAATATTGTGTGTATTATGGCAGAAGAAACAACTGTGGAATTTTCTGAGAATATGCAAGAAAGTCTTGGCGAAATTAAAAATTGTTGCTTAAAAACATTACCTTTATATATATTTATATATACATATATATAAATGCGGATTATTCAAAACTTATTGTGTTTAACCCAAAAATACGAATTAAAATAGAAATTATAATCGTAAGGAAAATTGCTATAAACGACTTGTGAAACATGTGCGAACAAATTCAGCAAGTAAGAGGCATTAAATATTAATGAGCAGAAATTGGTGAGAAGTGGGCATTTGATGTCCATATTGATATTTTAATTGTTAAACTACTACAAGTGTTACCCAAATTATGTTACTTATTGAAAAAAAGAAGATATTAAATATTGAAAAATTGTATGATTTTCATGAGAAGTTAAAAAAAAATTTGCAATGAAAACATGCAGGAAGTGATTAAAGACAATTAAAATTTTAAAATGTCTGTGGCTACAAGGATTTTCAAAATCATATTACAACAATTATCTCCAGCTTTTACGTGACTTTTACAATTTGTTAATCTAATTTAACTTCTTTTATTTTGCTTACTCTGTAAGGTTAATTGGAGTATGTTTTTTGTGCATTAGTGGTATTTTTGGTCCGTGTTGTGCATTTATATTTGATTATTGAACACCACACACGAGCCAGTGGCTTCGTGGTGGATTGGTTGGATACGGAAATAAAAAAAATTTCGTATAACATTAAGCTTCAGTTCGATATTATTTACAAGAAATTATATCAAGTTAAATGGAAGTAATGCAAAAATCGACCTTCGGGGAGGAAATATCTACTCTGGTGCAGGAGTAATGTTCTTCTAGGTAACGTTCTTTTCTCCTCTATACCGATAGTTTTCAGTGTGCATTAATTAAATCAGAGTGCTAAACGTAATCATGTATGTTGTTTCTGAAGTTTATCCCCTTGGGTGTACTAATTTGAATTCTAATACGTATGTTTTATTCTCGTCTTACTAGCATACGTATAATAGAAGATATATTGTTGTCGACCTAAATAATAGCTGCACGGGTGAGGGGTATTGTTTGCTCCACGACCTTTTGTTGCTCATGTGGTAATCTTTTTCCTTTCCCCTTCTCTTTTTGTTGTTTGATCTTCCCCCACCAATACTCCAACCATGCTGGGTCATCCTTTTTTGTAACAAGTGCCAATACCAATGTAAAAATATGATGTTTTGCCGTGCTGCTTAGGCCAGCTCCTAATGAATGATAAACTGTAAACGAGTTACTGCAATTCGAGACGTGGGTAATATGTACACTTAAATTGTGGTTATACTGTATGTAATAAGTGGGGAGATAGTATGAGTTGGGTCGATTTCCATAGACTTAATCCGTCTAGGGGACAAACCAAGCAAGACAACCCCAGAGTACATTTGTGAGCACTAAAAGTGTGTTTCACTTCTAACATTAGAGCCGAGCCCATGGCATTCAATACTTCCCCCCTGAACTATATGATTTCCATGACAAACACAATAGAAAATAGGGTTTTTTCCTTGTAACGTTGTCTGAAACCCTTTCCTTGACATCCCTATTAATGGGAGTCATTGGTCAATGGTCATTAGCAACACGACCTCCATTCCTTTTGCCATTTTTTCAAATTTTGTGCAAGTGTTGTATGTGTGATAATTTAACTTTTGTTGAAAGTTATGGTATTTAAACTTATGGAAGTTTTTTTAATCTTAAAACAGTAGTTTAGCTTGCACGAACCCTCTAACTAACCACGTATATAAATAACTACGTGAGTTAGCATTAGATACTAAAACTTGTTTTTTCTTGCTGAAAATTTAACATGACATTTATTGGTTAATATATACATGTAACATAACATGTACCCCTGAATAACTTATCCTTTTTCTTATGTACCCCCGAGAAGTTTATTGCGTGGCCTTCCCTTATTGGCCGTATTTTTTATGGTATTTTTTTTAATGTGCGGACAAATTACTAAATGGACTTATATTTAAATATTTTTTTACCACTGTAATATTGATTATTTATGAGGCACGTGAATTTCAACACCACGCTCTATAATTCATAATATTTATTGACATTGGAGGTAAACTGGTCTAGGCCCTTTAAATTAGAACCATGGTAAGAAATTTTGGGACACAAAATTCGGGAAACGAAATTCGAGCGTCGGGTGGGAATTTCTACTATGAACAAAAGTAGTATTCTATTAGATAACATTTTCATCCCCTGGACTGTTGGGTTATAGTGTGCAATAATTAAAGGAAAGCACAGACACGTTATCATGTTATGTAGTTTCTGGGGCCTACCCACATGGGTGTACCACGTTGACTTATAGGACATGTTTATTATTCGTTCATACTAGTGTGTGTGTAGTGTTAAAAATATGAGCCTAGTATTTCCTACCAGCCGGAGTCGGCTCGTAATGAATGACGAACTGTAAGCAAGATAGATACTGCAATCCGAGACATGGTGAACATGTTCGTTTAAATTGAGATTATATGTACTGACTTGTGAGTTAAAATAGGATGAGTTGGGCCGTATACGGATTTAATCCCTCAAGGGGGAAACCTGTTGGACAGCCCCTTAGTACGTTTTGTGCATACTAAAAGTGTGTTTCACTTCTCTTCTAAAAGCTGGGCCTGTGGCATTCAATATATTTCCACTTGAACTGTATACTTTCCATGGCTCATGTAATAATCATGTAGGTTTTTTCCCAGTTACTTCGTCAAGATTTTATGGCTTGGCATCCCTATCAACAGGTCATTCGCAACATGGCCTCCATGATAAAAGAGGAAGAGAGATTTTTATGTTAACCCACCCAAAAAATTAGGCATCCACCCCGCGTTTTGTCAGGAAGCTGTATAGGCAACTGGTTCACCATAATTTAACTGTCAGCTTCGGTTGAGTTTAACTTGTGCTTCAGACATATTTACACTACTTGAATGAATTAGCAGGTAAAGGTAGCTAAGTCAGCAGACATTTTGGGAAAAAAAACGAAATTATGAATTTTAATTTTGGTACCGAGTCTTCAAACAAGTTTAACATTCTTCGCAAGCCCCAACACCAAAAACTTCAACACTTAATTTGCAGAGTTCAGATACGGTGTTTGGGTTTGAGTTCAGAAGTTCCCGTTTTTATATATTTGTCTCTTTCATTAAGTTAATGTTTTGACATTAATTTTATTTGCTGTCAAATTCAGCCATGATAAATTTCGAACAGCACACGATGAAAAAAAACCAGTGTACGACGAAGACAAATCCTAAGAAATTGTTATATTATTCACTGTGACCAAGCTGAGGTTAAACATTGGTCTTGAAATTAGTATACTTGACCCCATCAGGTCTGACATTCACAACTATGACCGATACCTAGCCTTTAACTTTTCATTTAAAAGTCTACTTGCTTTTGACGTACCTGTATGGATTTGAAATACAGAATGGCTGATCAACTCACCTACCAATCCAATGTGTTCACAGGACTGAATAGAAATCTCGCCAATGCTTGTTGATGGCCACAATGTCTGGATGGAAAATTCAGAAGGACACTTCGTAATGTCAACTTGACTTGGAGTGGTACTAGTTAGGAACACTACTTCCTTCGATGTGGATGTGGATTTGGCGGTAGTAGATAATATGCTGTTATGAAATGAAGTAGTTGTTTGCTGTAAAGTTGCCGGAGGGGCTGTTGTATACCTATTGAAAGGAGTAGCAGTTTCAGCTTCAGTTGGAGTAGTAGATGTGACTGTTTCATTTGGAGTCATAGGAGTGTTAACGTCACTTGCAGTCATTGTGATAGCCTCAGTTGGGGTGATAGCTTCTTCACCTGTAGTCATGGCTGCATCAGTAGCATTCGTAGATGAATCAGTCATAACTATGTTAGTTGTGGTCATTGCTGCATTAGTTGAAGTATCAATCAAATCAGTTGTTGTCGTGGTTACCTCTGTTGTAGCCGTGGCTGTCTCGGTTGTAGTAATTGCTGCTTTGGTTGTAGTCGTAACTGCCTCGATTGTAGTTGTGGCTGCCTCGGTTGTAGTAGTTGCTGCCTTGGTTGTAGTTGTGGCTGCCTCGTTTGTAGTGTTGGCTGCCCCTTTTGTACTCGGTGCTTCGGTTGTCGTCGTGGCTGCCTCGGTTGTCATCGTAGCTGCATCGGTTGTCGTCGTGGCTGCCTCGGTTGTAGACGTGGGTGCCTCGGTTGTAGTTGTGGTTGCCTCGGTTGTCGTCATGGCTGCCTCGGTTGAAGTCTTGGTTGCTTCAGTTGTCGTCGTGGCTGCCTCGGCTGTCGTCATAGCAATCGCGGTAGTAGTCATGGCTGCCTCGGTTGTAGTCGTGGGTGCATCAGTTGTAGTCGTGAGTGACTTGGTTGTAGTCGTGGCTGCCTCGGTTGTAGTCGTGGTTGCTTCAGTTGTCGTCGTGGCTGCCTCGGTTGTAGTTGTGACTGCCTCTGTTGTAGTCGTGGCTGCCTCGGCTGTAGTTGTGGGTGGCTCGGTTGTAGTCGTGGTTACCTCGGTTATAGTAGAGGGAGCCTCGGTTGTAGTTGTGGCTGCCTCGGTTGTAGTTGTGGCTGCCTCGGTTGTAGTCGTGGGTGACTCAGTTGTCGTCATAGCTGCCTCGGTTGTAGTTGTGGCTGCCTTGGTTCTAGTCGTGGCGTCCTCTGTGGTAATTGTGGCTACCTCGGTCATAGTAGAGAGAGCCTCGGTTGTAGTTGTGGCTGCCTCGGTTGTAGTTGTGACTGCCTCTGTTGTAGTCGTGGTTACCCCGGTTGTAGTCGTTGTTGCTTCTGTTGTTGTCGTGGCTGCCTCGGTTGTAGTCGTAGGTGCCACGGTTATAGTCGTGGCTGCCTCGGTTGTCGTCATAGCTGCCTTGGTTGTAGTCGTGGGTGACTCGTTTGTCGTCATGACTGCCTCAGCTGTAGTCGTGACTGCCTCGATTGTAGTCGTGGCTGCCTCGGTTGTAGTCGTGGGTGCCTTGGTTGTCGTCGAAGCTGCCTCGGTTGTAGTTGTCGTTGCTTCAGTTGCCGTCTTGGCAGCCTCGGTTGTAGTCTTGTCTGCCTCGGTTGTAGTCGAGGGTACCTCGGTTGTAGTCACGGCTGCCTCGGTTGTCTTCGTGACTGCCTCGGTTGTCAACATGGCCGCCTCGGTTGTAGTCATAGCTGCCTCGGTTGTAGTTGTCGTTGCTTTAGTTGCCGTCGTGGCAGCCTCGGCTGTAGTTTTGGCTGCCTCGGTTGTAGTCGATGGTGCCTCGGTTGTAGTCACGGCTGCCTCGGTTGTAGTCGTGGGTGCCTCGGTTGTCGTCGTGACTGCCGCGGTTGTAGTCGTGGTTGCCTTGGTTGTAGTCGTGTCTGCCCTGGTTGTAGTGGTGGATGCCTCGGTTGTAGTCGTGGGTGATTCGGTTGTCGTCATGACTGCCTCGGTTGTAGTCGTGGCTACCTCGGTTGTAGTTGTGGTTGCTTCAGTTGCCGTCGTGGCAGCCTCGGTTGTACTCTTAGCTGCCTCGGTTGTAGTCGAGGGTGTCTCGGCTGTAGTCACGGCTGCCTCCGTTGTAGTCGTGGGTGCCTCGGTTGTCGTCATGGCTGCCTCGGTTGAAGTCGTGGCTGCCTCGGTTGTAGTCGTGGCTGCCTCGGTTGCAGTCGTGGGTGCCTTGGTTGTAGTCGTAGCTGCCTCGGTTGTAGTCGTGGCTGCTTCGGTTGTAGTCGTGGATGCCTCGGTTGTCGTCGTGGTTGCTTCCGTTGTCGTCATGGCTGCATCAGTTGTCATCATGGCTGCCTCGGTTGTAGTCTTGGGTGACTCGTTTGTCGTCGTGACTGCCTCAGTTGTAGTTGGAACTGCCTCGGTAGTAGTCGTTGCTGCCTCGGTTGTAGTTGTGGGTGACTCGATTGTGGTCGTGGGTGCCTCGGTTGTAGTCGTGGTTGCCTCGATTGTAGTCGTGGGTGACTCAGTTGTAGTCTTGGCTGCCTCGGTTGCAGTCGTGGGTGCCTCGGTTGTAGTCGTGGCTGCCTCTGTTGTAGTCGAGGGTGCCTCGGTTGTAGTCGTGGCTTCCTCGGTTGTAGTCGTGGGTGCTTCGGTTGTCGTCGTGGCTGCCTCGGTTGTAGTTGTGGGCGACTCGGTTGTCTTTGTGACTGCCTCGGTTGTAGTCGTGGGTGATTCGGTTGTCATCGTGACTGCCTCAGTTGTCGTCATGACCGCCTCGGTTGTAGTAATAGCAGCCTCGGTTGTAGTCTTGGCAGCCTCAGTTGTAGTCGAGGGTACCTCGGTTGTAGTCACGGCTGCCTCTGTTGTAGTCGTAGGAGCCTCGGTTGACTTCGTGACTGCCTCGGTTGTAGTCGTGGCTGCCTTGGTTGTAGTCGTGTCTGCCCTGGTTGTAGTGGTGGCTGCCTCGGTTGTAGTCGTGGGTGATTCGGTTGTTGTTATGACTGCCTCGGTTGTCGTCATGACTGCCTCGGTTGTAGTCGTGGCTGCCTCGGTTATAGTTGTGGTTGCTCCAGTTGCCGTCATGGCACCCTCGGTTGTACTCGTTGTAGTCGAGGGTGTCTCGGTTGTAGTCATGGCTGCCTCCGTTGTCGTCGTGGGTGACTCGGTTGTCGTCATGGCTGCCTCGGTTGAAGTCGTGGCTGCCTCGATTGTAGACGTGGGCGCCTCGGTTGTCGTCGTAGCTGCCTTGGTTGTCGACATGACTGCCTCGGTTGTCGTCGTGGCTGCCTCAGTTGTAGTTGTGGGTGACTCGGTTGTCGTTGTCACTGCCTCGGTTGTAGTCGTACTTGCTTCTGTTGTCGTCGTGGCTGTCTCAGCTGTGGACGTGGGCGACTCGGTTGTCGTCGTGGCTGTCTCAGCTGTGGACGTGGGCGACTCGGTTGTCGTCGTCACTGCCTCGGTTGTCGTAACTACCTCGGTTGTAGTCGTCGCTACCACGGTTGTAGTCGTTCCTGCCTCGGATGTAGTCGTGGGTGCCTCAGTTGTAGTCGTAACTGCCTCGGTTGTAGTCGTGGCTGCCTCGGTTGTAGTTGTGGGTGCTTCGGTTGTCGTCGAAGATGCCTCGGTTGTAGTTGTGGCTGCCTCGGTTGTAGTCGTGGTTGCTTCTGTTGTAATCGTGGCTGCCTCTGTTGTATTCGTGGCTGTCTCGGTTGGTGTCGTGGCTGCCTCGGTTGTAGTCGTGGCTGCCTCGGTTGTAGTAGAGGGTGCCTCGGTTGTAACCGTGGCTGTCTCGGTTGTAGTTGTGGGTGGCTCGGTTGTCATTGTCACTGCCTCGGTTGTAGTTGTGGTTGCTTCTGTTGTCGTTGTGGCTGCCTCTGTTGTAGTCGTGGGTGACTCGGTTGTCTTCGTCACTGCCTCGGTTGTAGTCGTGGCTGCCTCGGTTGTAGTAGAGGGTGCCTCGGTTGTAGTCGTGGCTGCCTCAGTTGTAGTCATGGGTACCTCAGTTGTCGTCGTGGCTGCCTCAGTTGTAGTAGTGGGTGACTCGGTTGTCATCGTCACTGCCTCGGTTGTAGTAAAAACTGCCTCGGTTGTAGTCGTGGCTGCATCGGTTGTAGTCGTAACTGCCTCGGTTTTAGTCGTGGCTTCCTCGGTTGTAGTCGTAGGTGCTTCGGTTATCGTCGTGACTGCCTCAGTTGTAGTCGTAGCTGCCTCAGTTGTCGTGGTAGCTGCCTCTGTTGTAGTTGTGGGTGACTCGGTTGTCGTCGTCACTTCCTCGGTTGTAGTCGTAACTGCCTCAGTTGTAGTCGTAGCTGCCTCGGTTGTAGTCGTAGGTGACTTGGTTGTCGTCGTGGCTGCCACGGTTGTAGTTGTGGGTGACTCGGTTGTCGTCGTCACTGCCTCGGTT
>JAHWFP010049324.1:0-47960 GCA_023313725.1 Lithobius niger | reverse complement strand
CCCCCCCCCCCCTCGTTATTTACATCATTGCTCGACAGACAAAATAACCCAATGATATTAGTTACTGTAGAAGTAAAATTGCAGCATCACACAATTAACACTTCCAGGGCTTCACACCATTACGCATTCAATTTACGATACTTCAAAAAATTCAACGAAAGTGTAGCTTTGTTAACAAGCTCTTAAGTGTCTCATCAAAGTAACGTATGCCATGCAACATCATTATTGTGTGCTTCACAATTGGTTGTTTATAAAAAAAATAACCTTAAAGGATACTTCTTTGAAATATGTTAGAATGTGGCATCAGAAAATTTGCATTTTAAGGTTTTCCCACTATTGTGTACTGGAATACGTATTGTCTCACATTCGTTAAACACGAAATTGGTACTACAATTTTAATTCTAAGGATTGATTGCCAGAACGAATCCATCTACACTGTAACAAGCTTCATTTATAAGCAGATACACTGTCACGCACTAAGTATTTTATAGGATTCGTGTAACATAAACGATACTTCTTCCGCCTTTGTGTCATAACGCTACAGATATTCTGCCAGAATACGTAAAATAAATAAGTACTCTAAAGAAGCAGGATTCGGCAGTGATGTACCATAAATTGCTTCAATTCTTCGGAATGCTCTAGGGAAGCGTTCCCCCAAACCGCGAGCTGGCTTTATTCGTCCCCCTTCTTGTCTGTGCCACTGAACAGAGTAACGGAGGCGCTTTTTCATTACCAAACACTTTTTAGGCTGACAAGTTTCGATTACTCATATTTTAAACAATTTTTAGCACTAATAACCAGTGACGCCAAAATTGAAAGATATATGAATGTGTAAAGGATTTTGAAGCGGGAGCCTTGTCCCCCCCCCCCTCCCCTCTGCTTCGGAGTAGCAGTACCCTAAAAAATGCACTCTTGCACAGTGTCATGTATAAACGACGAATAAGAATTTAAAGTTACAGGATTTTTTTTATAAATTTATAAATTTATAAATTTTTTTTAATGTCATTCATTGTTTTGCCGAAAAGGGGACCTGCTGAAGCTTAGTATTTGAAGTAGCACACACCTTACAAAATCAGCTAGAGTAGAATTCGACCGTAGATAATAAAGGGCTCCTCAATAAAAATGCTGCAGCATACAATTCAAACTTCAAGGGGTTTACACCATTATCCATTCGACTACATTGCTACACACTTTTACAACGAAATTGTAGCTTTTTTCAATTTTCACTTAGCCTAAGTGTCTCATTAAAAAACGTTGACTATGCATTGTAATATTTCTAACTTCGAAAACGGATACTAATAAAAGTATCTGGCATTTAAAAGTTGTCTATTTCTTTTAATTATGTATGAAAAGCGGCACCACTACGGTTGCATTTCTAGGTTTTCACACCTTTTTGTATACGAGTATACATCGTCTGATATTCACGTTAAATAAGATAATTGCGTACTACACACTTGATTTAAGGAACGATCGGTAGAAAAAATTCATTTACGTTGCAACAAGCCTCATTCACCAGAAATTGCAGTACCCCATACTATGTTTTTAATAGGCTTCTCGTCACAAAAACATTAAGACACTGCTCGCCCCCAAACGCAACTAAACATGAGCTTCAGTTAAAAGGCTTTACTACGGTTTCCACATTTAAACACTTTCTCACTGTTTTGTCGTAAAATCATAAAAGGTGGCAGAAAATCTCACAAATCATAATACGACGTGTCACACTTTAGATATAATCAGCTTCCTGTCTTTCGACTTAAAATGTGCAACAGATAATCGTAGATATGCCTTACCACACATTTTACTGTTTAGGAGATTATCTCCAGTATGAACACGGACCACCAACAAAATAATTGCACTAAGTGAGCAAACATTTTTTGCCATATTATCAAACTACTTTCTTGTTGTTTATAAAGTTGAATTTCCTCGTCTGTCCCTTTCTGGCAGTTGATTTGGAAGATTTCACTTTTTTAGTTGAAGCACGAGTGGCACATTACATAACACATGTCATGGCGTTCGTTTTAACCAAACTGCTTCGTGATTGGTTAAAAATAATACCGAAAATAGTTTAGAATGTAGCTTAATAAATTTTATTCGTCTGAGAATTCCAAAGAATACTTTAAATAAGAATTTATGAATAACATTGAGAGCCCACAAACAAGCTGTAAATGATACTGAAGTTTTAAAAAGCACAAATTACTGGCGCCATCTAGTTTTTGAAATTGAAGGTTTTCATTGTTTATTTCCAATGGTGGTCGAGGCGAGTCTCTGTCATCGGTCAAACGCTAGGACACCACCCTAATAGAAGTGTGTTACTCATCGTTCCTACGGAACTTTTCATGGACTCATGGTATTATCCAGTATTAAAAAAAAAAAACTTTTTTAAATTTGTGAATTCACGATGTAGGCAGTCCATTAATAGACACGTAATTTATCCAAAGCGTGGTCCATCACATAAATAAATTCGTTTTGGTAAGCATACGCAAACATAAAGACAGAAACTTTTCCCACTACTATGCAGTCTTTCATCTCGTTATCTCAACTTACGCATCCCATTATTGCCAACATAATTGAAAGTCATTACGGCAGGGGTGTACAGTAGGGGTGTACGGCTACGGCCCAAGGCCTCAATGAAAAATAATCGTGAAAACCATTACCTTGACATTAGTTTAATTGTTAAAGATTAGGTTTCATATTGGAGAGTAATCAATTATTTTACTCTTTATTATCTGTATAATGTGTAGGGTTTGCTCTCTTATTAAAATAATGTGCAATTTTAACCAACGTGCTAATAAACATAATTATTACAAGCTATTGTTGGTTTTATTTTGATAAAATTAAGGCATCCAATTTCGGGATCTGAGTAACGTGATCCCGATATCAAGACCTTTTTAATTTAAAAAACCCGGAATTACTGCTGTATAATTCCCGGAATTTTCGGGATTGAAAATGGGCTAAATTAGTCTAAACTTATGTTATAAAATACTTCATGAATTTTAGCATTACAAATTAAATTATAAAATCGCACATTGATTAAAAAGAAAAAAAAATATGTCATCTGTTTGGACTCTAGGCTAATACTAACAGCAGTGTCTCAATCTTCTAAGCCAAGGTAGAAACTGACAATTTCTTCAATTGCCTTTCAGCTCCATTAAAGAAAATGAATATGAAATTATATGTTTAATTTGTCTTTTGATTGGCATGACTTTTCCTTGGCGTAAGAAAGAGAAGTAAAGTTAACACACAGTAACTAGCAACACACACATACTTCGTGAATAAATATTATATTGAAAGAATATTTGTTTGTCTTCTTACTGCACCTTCAATGATCATTGTTTAAATACGTGAGTCTTTAACAACCCTTTGACCATTCTCACAGACACCATTACATCACTCTTCCCACCCATTGCTAGTGACTGTATAAGGGTAGACTTCAGAATCATTGTCGACTACTCGCATAGTCTTACTTAACAAGTAAACGTCTTAATAAACAAAAAAATCTTTCTAAACAAGTAAAATCAATACCCTGCAATTGACACACAAGTGATACGACGAACTTGAGTAGTACGTGGGAATTAACCATGCATAAACAATGAATAAGACTGGTTAGCATCACTGTTTATGTTTGGGCCTGTTTGGTGTTTATGCCTATTTCCTGAATACGTCCATCTTTCCTTTTGTTGTTGTTTTTTTTCAGTTGCTGCTCTGTAGTCACCGGGTTGCAGTACAGTCTACAGAGCATAGAACAAATCACAAATAGATTAAAAACTTAACAATTTCAGAATATTTAATTTAATTTAAACTGTTAATAAATAGTTGATCAATTTAAACAAATAAAGGACATAATCTTACTCCTTACTTTCCTCACTTTAGTTTGCATCTTGTGAGCATTATAACAATGAAGTTTTTTAAAGCAAACTTCCTTTCGTGTAATATTTTTAGCTACGAGAAAAAACCACGAATTCTCTGGATTAATGCTGGGATTCCTGGATTGGATGCTCTAGATACATGTTTCGTGGATTTTAGACAGCTCGATTAAATGTTGCTAAAAATTTAAGTAATTGCAAACATGGCATTTTCAAGCAAGTTTACTCTGGCCGCATTATAAAGATACAGTCATACAGATATGCTTGTTTGGTTGGGTGCTTGGTTGGATGGTTGGCGGTGATCATCTTCTACTCTGAAAGTAGAAGGCTACAAATATGAGAAGTTTGTCAAAAGAAAGTAAATTAACCCGTTCATTGTGTAGGCGTATTTTTAAAGTCCGAGCTGGGTCCTAAATGACCGAAACTAACGAAAAATGACCATTTGCAACCATCGGCATTCGGCATCAATCACCCAACAATGCCTCAACAATACATCGTCATGATTGTTGCCCAATTTTTTTCATGGAAGCATCGAACCCGTCCCGAACGTCCATTAACAATGATCTGACGGCAACGGACCAACGAGGATCGAGTCAATAATTTGTTGTTCTCAATAACAATCAGTTAACACGTGAAGCTTTGCGTAACAAATTATGCTTTAATATTGGAGTCATTCATCTCATCGAGACTATATACGGACAAATCCAGGACAAGAGAATAATCGTTTAGCAGTAACAAAAACACAGAAAAATATTAAATGTTAAATACTAAATTACGTGTAGAAAATATATTGACACCAGTAAAGGGTGGCAAGAATATTTTTACGTCTCTATCTGTATCATGTCAACCAGCAATATTCGATCATCAGCTGGTTCTCTCCTTATTTGTGCTAAAACACGAACAGGTTTGGATACGAGTTATTGTCTTGTGTAGGCCTAACTTGCATTAAACCGTGGCGTTGTCAGCCGACGTTTTGCAGCTGATTCGCCAAGTGAGGGGTCATCAAAAAGAGAAGTGATAAGGAGCCGATGGAAAAAGCTGTACAGAGCAGGACGTAAAGAAAAAAATTCTTAAAATATGTGAAACAAGAAAACCCATGTAAAGCGTAGTGCTACCAAAAATTTAAAGTGTTGTATGATTCTTAATGGTTATATTGATTCCAGTCACGATTCTGAGGTAATGTTCGTAATTGGAAACAACACTTTTTCCTAAATACATTTAGTAAGTAATATAGGCTAAATATTTATTCAGAGTGAAAATGACCGACATTTTACGTTGGATAATAGGTCATTGGCCCCAGCACAAAAGTTTAACAGGTATAGATAGTGAATGATAGCATTACAATTATTTTGGAATGACATTATTTGACCACTTTTAGTTTTGTTTTAACTAAAAACCGTGGCGTGTTCTGTTGATGTGTGGTTCATGGTGGTCGGCTGTGGTGGCGGTCACGTTTCTAAAGGTTGCGCTGATTGAGTGAGCGAAGCGAACGAAAATCATCGTTTGTCATCAGAAACAGCACTTTTTCTTAAACACTTTTAGTAAGTTGTAGGATGAATATTTACTCAGTAGTGGAAATGACTGACTTACTACGTTGGATAAAAGAAAACACGTGAAACACTACTGCTACATTGAACTTATTTGACCATTTTTAGTTTTGTTTATCATTTGTATAATGAACTGTGCAGTAAGAAAAACGCCCACGTTATTCGAATCACTTCCATGAACATTTGTTTGATAATTTTTGCTAAGAGTTTCTGTCAGCATCATATAAGTTACAACAAGAAATCTCCTCAAGCGCAGTGAGACGCGGCGGAATGAGTGACCAGAAGTCATAAAACGGTTCCCTTCTATTTGTGCTAAAACATAAAAAGCTTTTATTTGGCTACGAGTTAGTGTCTTGTGTAGGCCTAATTTACATTCAAACCGTGGCGTTTTCACTTGACGCTCTGCTGTTGTTTCTCCAAGTGATGGATCTTCATGTTCTGTATGAGCAGGACGTAAAGAAAAATTCTTAAAATAAAATAAAACAAGAAAACCCATGTAGAGTGTAGTACTAACACAAATTACAAGTTGTTTGTGGTTCTTGGTGGTTGCATTGATTCAGTCACGTTTCTGAGGTAAAGTTTGCGCTGATTGAGTGAGCAAAGCAAACGAAAATCAGTGTTTGTCATCAGAAACAGTAGTAGGCCAAATATTTATGCAGTAATGCAAATGAAAGATTTTCTACGTTGGATAAATGATCATTGAAACCGTGGCTTTTTCACTTGATTTCTGCAGCTGTTTCGCCAAATGATGGTCATCAGAAAGTGAAGTGATAAGGAACCGATGGAAAATCTTCACTGAACAGGACGTAAAGAACAAAATTCTTCAAATAAGTGAAAACAGAAAACCCATGTAAAGTATAGCACTAGCACAAATTACAAGAGATGTGTGGTTCTCGGTGTTACATTAATTTAGTAACGTTTCTGTGGAAATGTGTGTGCTGATTGAGTAAGCGAAGCGAACGATAAATCAGCGTTTGTTATCAGAAACAGCTCTTTTTCCTAAATACAGTTATTAAGTAGTAGGCTAAATATTTATTTAGCAGTGAAAATGAATCTGGTGAATCTTATTAAATGTGGCAAATGAGTATAAACAAAGAGAAAAGAAAGAGTAGGCGCAGTAACCGTTTGTTTACTAATTGAAACCTTACGAAAAACGCAAACTTCATTGATCATTCGCTTGATCATTTGGCTGTTTGTTTTTGGTGCGGAATTGTCCGTCTTCGCATAAGTATTGCAACAAGAAATCTTCTCGAATGCAGCGAGACGCGGCGGAATGAGCGAGCGAAGCAAGCGACTCCGCTAGTCTTTCCTCATTAAAAAGACACAATTTATTCTTGGTTGGGTGCTTGGTTGGTTGGTTGGGGATGATCATCTTCTTCTCTGAAAGTAGAAGGCTACAAATATGAGAAGTTTGTCAGAAGAAAGAAAAATAATCCATACGTTGTGTAGGCGTATTTTTAAAGTCTGTACTGGGTCCTAAATGGCCGAAGTTAGCGAAAAAGGACCATTTGCAACAATCAGCAAATCATCCGAAGAAAAAATACTTAAAATAAGTGAAACAAGAAAACCCAAGTAAAGTGTAGTACTAACACAAATTGCAAGTGATGTGTGGTTCTTGGTGTTTCATGATTCAGTCACGTTTCTGAGGAAATGTGTGCGCTGATTGAGCGAGCAAAGCGAATTAAATAGGCGTTTGTCATCAGAAACAGCACTTTTTCCTAAATACAGTTAGGAAGTAGTAGGCTAAAAATTTATTCAGTAGTGAAAATGAAATTGGTGAATCTTAATAAATGTGGCGAATGAGTATAAACAAAGAGAAAAGAGAGTATAGAGGCAGTAACCGTTAGTTTACGAACTGTAACCATACGAAACACACGTACTCCACTGATCATTTGATTGATCATTTGACTGTTTTTGGCGTGGAATTGTCCGTCTTCGCATAAGTGTTGCAACAAGAAATATCCTCGAGCGAAGCGAGACGTGGCATTAATGAGCCAAATTTAGCGAGCGATATGCGCCTAGTGGTGTTTAAATATGGTGATATCTCTCTGATAAGTTGTTTGAGAATATTCTTAATTTTCATTATTTTCTTTTTACTTGTTAGCTTACATGAAGATTTATAAGACTTTTGAGCTTATACAAGGTACATGTTGTTTTATAAGAAAAACGTTTAAGAAAGATGGATCATCATTATACAGATTTGTCTGCAAAACCTTTCCGTACCAAGTTTCTTGATTGTGGTTGCAATTTGCTATCCTATATCATACTACGCATCAAAATTCTCTGAAGGATTGTAATCATTACAAAAAAAGCGTTTTTTTCTGATTCAGCATATTAAAAGACATTTTGCTGTTTGGTGGATTATCCATGTGTCTGTCCTACCAAACTGGCCTTTTTCAATTCAAGTTGAATTACACGTTTCATTGTTTATGTGTATAGTACTCCAATGAAGTAAAGGAAGGGCTTAGTACTCCTGAAGTAAAGTAAGGGCTTAGTACTCCAATGAAGTGAAGTAAAGGCTTAGTACTCCTATGAAGTTTAGTAAGGGCTTACTATTCCAATGAAGTGAAGTAAGGGCTTAGTACTCCAATGAATTGGATTTTGTGTATCAGTATGACAATGTGAGTGCTTTTTTCTTTGTAAAACAATAACCTTCTCAATTGTTCTGATTATACGGACAAGGGAACTTTGGTGGGTGAAGGAAACGAGTTTGAGGGTGAAATTCCTACCTCAACTATTTTAGGGATGGGAGCAGAAATACAAGGTATACCACTGGGCGAAAATCATATGTGGAGTAGCAAAGGCTTTCCCGGTAGAACCCAGGACAGAATTTATTTTATTTTTTCCCCCTAGAATTTGTGTGAAATAAACTAATATTTGTTGCACCTCTCACTCGGCCGCATTAGTGTGATCTTAAAAACTCAACTATCTGTCTCGATATGTAATAATGGTCGAAATTAGTAGGGCTGATACGTAGACCAAATTTTAAAGGTGACTTATGATAACAATAGGACTGTCACATGTAGAAATATAGTAGAAATCAATATTTATTTCTCGTGATAGGTTAACCTGTGTTAGCCTCACTGGATCAGGATAATCCTGGCGGCCATTCCCCAGTGCTTTAACGACCACTACTCCCAATTGCATGAGGCAAAATGAATCGAATTATTTTGGACTTGGGTTTCAAGAGTAGTAGGGGCAATTTGCGAAATTGAGCTAAAGACTACCTCCACCCCAGAAGTGACGTCTTACCAGAAGTCACATGATCAGAAGCTGAAGTGACGTCTTCCAAGACGGCCGACAATCGGAATAGAACGTGACGCCATACTGGAAGTCACACGACCGGAAGCGGAAGAGATAATGGCTGACAACCAGAAGTGGTGTCATACCAGAAGTGACGTCATCCTAGGTGGCCGCTACAAAATCCAAGATGGCTTCCACCATGTACGCCACCATCCACCATCCACCACTCCACCATTTCCATCATCTTGGGTCACACTGGTTCAAGGTCGCACTGGGTCAAGGTAAAGTTCAAGGTCAATAGTGGGGAGGACGTTTTGCTACCGCAAAGTGTCTTTATATCCCTATGCTACCTCAATGTGTTCTAATGCTACCTCTAGGTGAAAATTCGCAGTATGCAAGAAACAAACAGATACACAAACACCCCCTGCTAATGATGAATTAGCAACTGCAATGTCTCACTGGTTCATGGGGTCAGACACTCGTGCTTTATTAGCATTCACGTTGTGAGAACTCTCAAATGCTTTGTAGCATGAAAATGACGAATTAACAACAATAGCAGGATCCAAAATTGAAGGGGGTGTAGCGCAAATCCTTTATGATCTTTCACATTAGTGTGAATGATAAGGAGCACCATCGAAAATGTTTTACAGTTTGACAAATTATCGATATTAGGGGGCCCCAAATCAGGTACACTAAAAGTTGCTTTTTGGGCTTTCTCTTGTTAAAATTACATCAACTTTATTAGCTTATAAAAAGTACTTGTTTCATGACTACCCTCGAGGTAAGTACACGGACCGTTTTTTAATAATATGTGGTTTCCCACATAGCACGTTTTTTTGTTATTTATGTGTGGTGCCCCAGCAGTGCTGATCCACAAAGTATTCATGCTCATCAAATTCTGCCTTGCGCTGGTCTTTTCGCTAACCTATCTCTCTTTTCATTATTTGTTTCGTTTTCCAGAATTTTCCTTTTCGCCTCAGCTTTCTTTTTGTTAGTCTCTATTTTCACTGCACTTCAGTTTCTTGAACGTGCACTTTGCTCTTAAATGCAGCTTTTTTTTTGGCTAATCTCTCTTTACTCTGCCATTCAGTATCTTCAACGTGAATTTTGCTCTTATATACAGATTTTTTGCATTTTTTTCCTTTTTTATGCGCTTCAGTTTCTTCAGCGCGTGCTTCGCTCTTAGTAACGTCATAATTCACCAATTTCACTTCTCTCTGAGCTTCCATTTCTCCTGCTCGTAGATTAGCTCATAGAAGCTGTTTTTTTCTTTAATATGCCTTTTCTCACCGCCGGGTATGATGAGGCCTGTCTCTCTGAGTCCATCTCTCTTTTCCATTTTTCGCTACTACTACAATCTTCTCCAACAATTGTTCCCAAAAGAAAGGGTCCGAGCACCTTTCTCGTTATCTTCTATCTTCTTCTCTACATTCCTGCTTTCCTCATCCCACAGTAGAATGCAATATTAACCTTTTCCTTTCTATTTTTGTCACTCATCACGTCTTCATAATTTCTCCATGTGCCTGTGTCATAGTGACTGTTTGCTAAAGTGTTTTTTTCCATTGTACACGATATATCTCTTATCGTTGTACCGTGAGATAAAGGACTTCGAAACTCGCATGGTACTAAGTTCATGTTCGAAGCTAGAAAACTTCACGCATTTCCCTTTTGAGCTGGTGTCTTTGATTTCAACGCAGATTTGGAATTGTTGACGGACAAGTGTTTCTTGACGAACAATCTCTTTGACTCTCCTTGCCTTTTTAGTAAGTATTCTCTTTTATCCAAGTTTTAAAAGCATGCATCTTAGCTTGCAGTCTGACAAACTGTTGGACGGTTGTGCTGCCCATCTCGTCTTTTATCTTTCCCAGGACTTGCTTATTCGAATCTAATAATCGTTGGTGGTCTTGGGGGTAATTACTCGTATAGAAACAGTCCCAGTCTTGGAACATGTCCACGTAGATGTTGTCCTTCTTGATTTGATAGAAAAGGCTGTCCATGTCGGTGAAGAGAAGTTTGATCGGTCTCTATACTTTGATCGAAAAAACTCGTAGTGGAACTCTTACATGGTTAGTTCGAAAGTGCCAAAATGGAGAATCCCGAGTAAGTAGGGAGACTGCACCAAATTCTTCGAACACGTCAGTTGATTTGCGCTAATTTTTCGTTCAGTATTTCAAAGTAGTTGGCGTGGGGTTGGGATGTATATTTCAGCGCCCTCTTAAATTTGGTGCATAGCTTAACATCATATCAATTTTGTTTGTTTTCTATCATCTTGCCGAAAAACCGAATGATTCAACAGTTTCAAATAGTCTTTCTCGAATAGGGCAATCAACGGTTGCATTTTCGCAGTGTTTAGGTCTACATATAGTCCCTTATCCATGGCTTTTGGTTGAAGAAACAGAAACAGCCTAAGTTCCCGGTAGAATTTTAGGTTTCATTAGTGGACGACGTACTTCATCCTGTGCAGAAGATTAGAAACTAGCTTGGTGGTGGCCAAAGATTAATATTGTGCTTTAAATCTTTAGGTAAATTTAGAATAAGGGAAAGTAATTCCTCCTTATATTTTCTCTGGAATAAGGGAGCAATCGTTGTGCTCCTCACGAAGTTCCTGGGATACTCAAGGTCATTCCGAACCTGAGGTTTGTTTTCACGATTTTATTAATGCTTAAAGTGACAAGTTTTTCCCTCCACGATAGAGAAGGGTCATTTCTCATTCCTTGGTCTTTGGAAATGAGAACTTCGGAAATGAGAAAAGTTCGGCACACCGCTGATGACGTTCTCGTGCTAAACTTTTAAATCCTAGCTCATGGAGTAAGCAATATCTTGTTCTTTGCATGCTTCGTCTAGTTTATTATTTCCTGGATGTCCTCGAGACAATGTTTTTTTTCCAGTTTGGTTTCCGGGATGCAGCATTGGTAACCTAGTAAATGTAGTTCGAGTGGTAACTTATCTATGATTTTGTTTACGATTCCTTTCCCAGACTTGGTGAAGGAGGTTGTTTTCATCCCGCATGCCTCACAAAACACAACTACCATCTGCTGGTTATTTTTTGATGATATAATAATAGATGGCTTTGGCCCGTTAGAAATGTGATGCTTATATTTGATACAGTAACCTATCTATTTTTTTTGTTTTGTTTCCATGGTTCTTTGTTTTGAATAATTTTGTTAACCTAAACCTAAATTTTCATAAGCCACTCTTTTCTCCTGGGCAGTTATGCTGCATTTCTAATAAAAATTCAAACATCCCTTTTCTATGAACGGCATGACCAGCCAGTGTAGATTTGTACAAAAGCCTTAGTCTCCTAATCAAGTCATTAGGATCATCGTAATATTTATAATAAACGCTGCTTGAATGACCCTCTTTCTTAAGCATGCCTGACCCTTTTTCGTAGCAGCTTTCATATCTCCCCAATTCGGAGTGATAATCCATTCATCTTGGTGCTACAATAATTAGACTTCAGTTTTGACAGGAGGGTTGTTGTTTTTATCAATAGTGTTAGTATTGTTTTTACATAGCTATGAACAATTCTTTTAATTCTGGAGAATTGGAGGATTCTTTCAACTCATTATAAACTAGTAGACTCCAAAGCCTGTGTCTCCCGTTATACTGCTTCCCACCTACCACTAAGGCATACAACTGTTAACGGATTTATTCTCGATGGTTAGATCACCATTTTAATTGTCATACTGTAGCCCAAATACTTGGTCAGTGTCCTTAGGATTTTAGAAAATTTGACCGAGAACTATTTGGCTGTTTGGCCGATAACTGCTTAGGTAACAAAATGTCTAGCAACCTTATGGTAGCAATGATAGGAAGCTATAGCTGAATAGAAACGTGTCTAGCTTGCACTGCAGAATAAGCATGGGTGAGTTTAGGACTACAGCTCTTAGCTGTGTATTGGGTTTTGGAAGGATTATAGGAGGAATTCGCATTATAGAGGCCAGCACGGTAGTTTTGGTTATGCTGAAATTGAGAGGGGTCTTCTCACTAGGAATGTTTACTAACTAGGAGTTATGGAATCGGAAGGAGCCCATGATAAACCAGATGCTTCATGGTCATCATCGTCAATTTTTTCATCTTTGTAAGCTGTAATCGGTGTAGTTCGCATCTGATGGGCTAGAGTTTTTACACTACTGACCGATTGTTTTACAGCTACAGCTGCTGGGTTCAGAGTGCTTACTATTGGTTAAAAAATATCGAGTGATTCTTCTTGATTTAAATCTTTATAGTTAAACATTTATTAAATTTTCCGATTTATCATTTTGTCTTCATTCATTTTTTAAAAGGTAAACGAACGTTTTTATTGCCCCTCGTTTAACGTTTATTAATTGGTAAAAAGTTGTATGGTTTGTTCCACCAATTTCTATACAACATTTTATTTAAAGTCTGTAAATTCCATGTTTGAGCCGACGTGATTATTATGAACGTGTTTTAAATTTAACTCATCCATGGGGAAAGGATTAATTGCATTGTCTGTAATTACTTGTTTGTGAATTCATGAATAGGACTGACTGTTATAAAATAAACCAGAGTGTGAATTGGGCAAAGTATCGCTCAATGTCTTTTTTGTTGTCCAAAAGGGAATCATCAAAAAGAGTAAGGTTTCTAAATTTTGGGTCCAGTTCTTCGGGTGGAATTAAATCCATTTGAGAGTAATGAAAGAATGTTTCATTCCGTCATCATTTTTTCTCAATTTCAGCAAATATATGCTGCAAAGCTTTCTATTTAGACTGACGTAAAGTATTACAGTAAATAAATAACTGGTCATAGTCGAGCCATCCTTCTATACAAATGAAATAAATAGTGAGTTCTTTTTGAGCAATAATTAGACAACAGATATTTGAAGGTTGTCATTTTTAGGTTCTTTATTTGGCATTAAAAAGTCGTAGTTTTTATTATCCATGGCGTTATTTTATTTACAATTTTTTTTAATGTTTACAGAGTATTTATTGTAAAATTTGTCTTTGGAAATATCGGAATGGGCCACTCCAAAGTTTGTGTTGCTAGGAGTACCATTGGTAGTGTATACCACAGTAATTTTTCCTTCCCGGTGACTTGCATCAAGTTCAAAATTTTGTAAGATGGCGAGTTAAACCAGTGTTTGTCATTGAACAAATAAGGAAACCTCCTGACAGGTCTAATCCCACAAGGACATGTTAAAAACACTATTAAACTTTCTAGCAGTTTATTACTGGTGTTGGTCACACAAAAAAGCCAATAACAAGTTAAAAAACAGAAAAATATCATAAAAAAACCGGATCAGCACAGTGCCGCTGGCATAACCAGACTCGCCATCTTGAAAGTGAAGTCAGCCTATTTTCCGATTTATCGTTTTGTCTTCATTCTTTTTTTAATAGGTAAAAACGAAGGGGGGGGGGATTGAGGCTTAATGGCGCGTCGACAGCTTGGTCATAAGCGCCAACCTCAGTCACAGTGCAGTGGTCCGGGTTGCCACTGCACCACACATTACAGAGATATTATTCAAACCCCTAATCTAAATCTTGTCATACATCTGTACCTCCTGCAAAAATTGAAAAACACCGGACAGGAGGACAGACTTATCGCCCAATTGACGCACAATGTCATGCGGAAGATGGAAACGACGACGAAAACCATCAAGATGGCAACAATCAACAAGGAAGTGCCGGACCGTAAGTGGCCGCCGACACCAATAACATTCAGGAGGGTCAACCCCCCGCAAAAGGAAACAGTGAGTCGAGTGACCAATGCGCAAACGGGCCAACACCACATCCTCACGGCGACTGCGGCGACACGCCGAGTGCCATTCCTCAACAGTGCCTTTAATAGCTCGTAATTTATTGCCGTCCTGTCCATCCCACGAGGCTTGCTAAAAAGCATGTAACCTCAGACGCAGAGTTGGAAAGCCTGAGATCCCTACCGAGAGGGCCAGAAAGGGCCCCTTTTGCTGCAGAATCCGCTTGCTCATTTCCACCTATCCCAACATGGCCCGGGATCCAGCAGAAAAGCACGGTTTTCCGCTGGCCAGGCAAGCAGGAAAGCAAAGCTTGGACACGTTGTGTCAAGGGGTTCCGAGGGTTGTAATTCGCCAAGGACTCCAGGGCACTCATGGAATCGCTAAAGATAATGAAATGCGTGCCCTGAAGGCCAAGGATCCATTCCGCCGCCAAACCGAGAGCCAAAAGCTCTGCAGAAAACACAGAATAGCCTGATGGAAGGCGATGGGCAACCCATCAGTAAACAGCCGCTGATAACCGGCGTACTGAGAACACAGCCGCCGGAACTCCTGTAAGTACCGTGCAGGTAGAGTGGAACCCTTCGGGAGGGACGCCAGTGCGAAAATGAACATGCCACTTGGGACAAGCCAAGGGGCTACTGGCATCCCCCCAAGCCTCAAGACGCTGGGCATTTCAAAGGCTATCTCCTGACAGGACTGCTGGAGCCTATCGCGGAAATCACCCTTACCCACCCTGCGTCTACCGACTCGCAAGTCTGGCCCAAAAACCATGGACCAAGCAGGACTGGATTCCACAGCACGTAAACGCACAGCATACTGAATGGCCAGCTTTCGCCGACGAATGGCCAAAGGTGGCTCCGAGGCCTCAGCATAGAGGCTGACCACTGGAGAAGTTCGAAATGCCCCAGTCGCCACACGCAGGCCACTGTGATGCACAGTGTCCAACATCTGGAGAGTCGAGTTACTAGCCGAACCATACACCATGCACGCCTATTCAAGTTTGCTGAGGACAAGGGCTCTGTAGTGGCGCAACATGGCAGCGCGATCGGCACCCCATGAAGTGCCCGACAGAACCCGCAAGATGTAAAGTGCCCGCAAAGACTTGTCTTTAAGTTGGCGCAAGTGTGGAAGCCTAAATAACCTGGAATCGAACACCAGACCCAGGAAACGTGCCTGTGGGACAACAGGAATCTGCGCCTGCCCCAAGTACAGGCAAGGATCTGGGTGCAGCGTTCGTTGGCGGCGAAAGTGAATGCACACAGTCTTGTCCGGAGAAAACCGGAAACCATTACTGACCGCGCAGGTCTGGACTTTGTTAATCGCCAGCTGTAGCTGCCGCTCGCAGGTCTGCATGCGAGCTGCTCTAAAGCGCAGGCCGAAGTCATCGACAAACAAGGACTGGGGAACAGCAGCTTGCTGAGCAATGGGGTTGATCCCAATAGCAAACAAGATAAAAACGAAGGTGGCCAGTTAGACGGCCAGCAGTAGTAGGTGGCCAGTACTAGACGTTTTGGTGGTAAGCAGGCCTTTTTGAGCAACCCCCCCCCCCCAGCCCCTCTACTGGCCACCTCCTTCCTCCCTCCAGGTGGGGGCCCTCTCCTATTTTGAGGGTCCCCTCTTAATTTTTTTGCGATATTTTTTTATTATAGTGTTGCTGTTAGTGGAGCAATTTTCGGCGTGTAACTTTCTTGTTGTGTCAGGAAACCCCTGCAGATGAGCCCCTTCTTATTTGAATATTTTTTTTTTGCAGGCGTTTTGTTTTCTAAATTGTTATTGTTTGGGGAGCATTTTTCACAAGTTATGGATATTTCTAGAGCGTGGACCATTTGATACAAACTCCTGGGAACGAGCGGTGGGTATAAAAGAAGCGGATAATTCTGTTGATCTTTATATCAGCCATGGCTGCCAAGTACGACGTGGTCTCGAGGTTCCAATGCCAGATATGCAAGGTTGGGTTTTTATCCCTAGAAGTGGTGGAAAGTCATTTGAAGAAGCCTTGCGTGTTAAACTTTACGTGTCTTGAATATAGAGGACTCGTTTCTTCCTACGATGAACTTTTGGCACACTACGACAGATGCGATGGAAAAATGATTACGCCTGAAAAACTCAATTTTGGCATTATATATTACTGCAAAGCCTGTTGGAAGTATTTCCCTGATCTGAAACGAGTTATGGTTCATACCAGAATTTTCCATTCTTCTCTTCCAATGAATGAAAAGACGGTTTAGAAAGATAAAAATAAAGGACCAACGATGATTGACGAAGAAAAAAAAACGAAATCTTCCGATGTTGGACAACAATATTTTCCCGTGTCAATACAGTGAAAAGACATTCAGGAACAATAGGTATAAATGGAGACATGAAAGGCGTCACGAAGGAAAATGTAACATACCCTGTAAATCGTGCGGTGTGACTTACATTAATCAGGTCGCGTATAAACGGCACAAGTATGGCGGGGCTGTAAAACAATGTGGAAAAGAAATCGGAGAGACGACAAAAAAAGAGACGTAAATTGTCTTTTCTTAAACTCGAACCTCTGTTGAAGAAAGAAATAATTTCTCAAATACCCACAAATTTCAACCTCGTAGCCAACAATGTTACATCTTTAGTCGTACCTATAATGGAGGATACCAGAATCGACTGGGCCTTGTCCGGCATGATTGACGATTTGAAAGCCAAGACAGATGTGACAGACGATGCCAAATTCAAGATGAAGCCGTTCAGTGTGGATTTAGGAGGGTTTGATCTAGTGCGTGATGATTTCAACAGATGCTTCTTAACTTTCAAGTGGGATTTTATGCAGGATGAATGCACTACGAGCCTTTGATTTTGTTGGAACAGTACCATGACACATATTGGAATCTTTTAGAACAATGTCGACGTCTTATGGTAAACATAAAACCACAAATTGGATTATGCATTCTCTTCGAAAAAGCGACGGATAATACGGAAACTATTAAAGCTTATTTTAACTCCAACCTGGTCAGGGTGGGAGCAAGGAAGTTCTTTCAGAAATGTCGAACAAGATTCTGCATAGTATTGGACAGTTTTCCGTAGAAGGAAGTGGATGGGTTGTCCAGCAATGGGTGTGCAGCAAACTATGCGTTGAAATTTATAGACGTTTTGCTAGGAAAGGTTACGTAGTATTCCCCAACAACCTCAAACTAATTCCTGATGTACTGGTCAATGTACGTAGTGAAGATGATAGCTGTTTTATGTGGTCTGTGTTGGCTAGTATACACCCCGTTCCATCTTCGCAACATGATTGGGATAAAAAACATTACCTGTCTCGTGCACACGAGTTAGTTGTGGGTGTGTTGGACCCTGTTCACGGTTTTTGAAATCGTTTCAGGTATGAAAACTACCACCTTCCTTCTTGCGAGGAAGTTCCATTTCAAAAGACCTCATTGCTTGACAATGACGTTATCCAGTTTAAAATTTCAAGAACGAGCTCAAAAGGTTATACATAGATTACGTAGACTTTGAAGCGGTGCTGCACCCAGTCTCCAGTTGCAATGGAAACGATACATACACCAGTGTTAACCACATACACCAAGCTTGCAGTTTTGTGTACTTGATTGTTGACCACTGAGGTGGAGTATTTTCAAAAAAGTTGTACAGAGGAGTAGACAGCGTGCAAGTTTTCTTCGAATCTATATGAGATGAGCAGAAAAAGATCATGGCTTATGTGGATTCTCACAAGCAACGAATGAAACGTTTAACCAAGGGACAGGGTTTTTGTACAAAGAAGCTGCGGTTTGCCATATCTGCAAACACGGAGCACTTACCCCACCCCACGAAAGGTTTAACGGATTTACGAAAGTACAAGACCACGACCACATCACCGGTGAATTTAGAGGAGCCGCGCACAGCAACTGTAACTTTTCTTACTCTTTGAACAAAAATGCAGCAGTTTTTATGCATAATTTTGAAAAATACGACAGTCATTTCGTCGTGAACGCTTTGAATTCGTTTACAGATTTGAACGCTCTGCATAATGTCAGGATCATCACTAAGAACAAGGAAAGAATCAGCAGCATGAGATTGGGCAGTTTTATTTTCATAGATAGTCTAGCATTTATGACGGCATTGTTGAAAACTCTAGCTTCGAACTTGAAGCGCTTCGGCTTCATGGGCAAGCTTTAAGAAGGTGAATCCATGGAACTCGTACGTGGCCTTCGACAAAAAGGTGTGTTTCCGTATGAATACCTGACAAATGTGGAAGTGTTTGAGGAAAAGTTTTTACCTCCCATGACGGCGTTTGCCTCGTTGTTGAAAGGAGCGATCTGCTCCGAATCTTATCAACACGCGATGAAGATTTGGGATTTAGGGAAATGCAAAACGTTTGGAGATTACCATGATCTGTATTTGTGAATGGACGTCGGACTTTTAGCCTATGTCTTTGAAAACTTTAGAGTGACTAGTTTGGCTAGTTACGGATTGGACCCCTCCCATTACATTTCTACACCCTCCCTATCTTGTAAACGTGGCGCTCAAGAGGACGGGAGTGTCTTTGTATCTCTTCACTAACATTGACATGCATCTTATGGTGGAAAAGGGTGTAAGAGACGGAGTCTCGGTTATAGTTAGAAGAAATGCTAAAGCCAACAACCCATATATACCATCTACCTTCGACACTGATAAAAAGAATTCTTTCATCATATTTTTGGACTTCTACAACTTGTATGGTTGTGTTATGTATGAGTATCTACCAACTGGAGAGTAGGAATGGGTACCCAAAGATTGGCTTGAGGATAAAAATCTCAATAATTACGGAGATGAGAGTGATATGGGGCCGATATTAGAAGTGTAGTTGGAATACTTGGAGATGCTTCATGCATCACACAATGATTTCCCGAAGATGCGTCGTTGTTCGATACGTCTGACAACCTAATAGAACATTTCTTACACTCCAACATCAACAAAAAAAGTATTGGGGAAGATGAAAGACGAGAGCGCAAGGTGCCCAATTTCCGAGTTTGTAGGTTTAAAGTCGAAGCTCTACAGCGTTTTACAATTGGATGAGAAGAACAAAATGGCTTGAAAAGGTATTAAGAAAACAACACAAGTGGTGCACGAAACGTACAAGAATGTGCTGTTTAATAATAGCGTCGTTAGAAATCTGGGGTCTTACATTCTTTCGGAGGTGCTGGAACTAAAAACCGTCACCATCAAGAAGTTGGCTTTCAGTCCCTACGATGACAAGAGATTTGTCTGTGACAATGAAGTCAGTACTCTAGCTTATGGGCACGTGAATTCAGCTTAAACTATCTATATTGTCCGTCCAGCTGTTCTACTTGGAGTCATAGCCCTTCCATTTAACAAAATAAAGCATTTTTTTCATCTTTTCCCCTCTTTTTACGTAATACTTGCTCCACTAGAAGTAAATCTGGAACTTGGGTTTTTTGAATTTCGTGTTCGTAGAATCTTCCAAGCACCGGTTCACCCGACTCGTCCTGTAAAAGGTACGTAACTAGTTGGGTTTTTTACACTTTACTGATCGTGATAACTCGTTAGTAAAATTTTGCACATATCCTTTGTCGAACATTTTTTTTAACCTTAGAAATCCTGACTTTACTTCCTACGGCAAACTTGGGTTTCTTCAGCAGTTGTTTAGGGCTAGTTCATCTCAGCAACGGTTCGTGACATCTGGTTACTTCCCTAGGTTTCAGTTTTGTGGTGGAAGGAACCGTGTTGTCGTAATTCGAAACCAACTCGGTGATAATGTGTATCCACTTGCAATTCCCCTGCCTGGTGAATTTTTTCCACATTCGAGTTTTCAGCATTCTGTTGAAGCGTTCAACCACGCTCGATTTCTTCTCAGAATACGTAGAGTACATGTTGATATTATGGTCCGTAAGTAACGCTTTGAAATTTTTATTGTAGAACTCACTACCGAAATCGACTTGTACACTTTTAGGGCTGAGAATATCTTCTTCTACGGTAACACCTAGACCAGTTTTAGATTTAGGAGGAATGGTCCAAGCAAACTTAGACATGACGTTAATGCAAGTCAGTAGGTAGCTAATCCTTTATTTAACTTAGCAAACGGTATGATCTCCACCAAGTCAGCCTGCCTTAGATCGTTTAGTCTCAGTACAATGACATTCCATCTCGGAAAATTTTTCCGCGTTGGTTTGTGAATTTCGTTAACGAGTTGATCCATTTTTTTTATTTCCTATTCCGAACCTGAGTTTTGTTTTCATGATTTTCTTAACGACGGAAGCGGCTAGTTTTTCCCTCCATGCCAGAGATGGATCCTCTCTCACCCTGTAAGATTTTGAAATTAGAACTTCATCGGCGGCGTGGCGATCTTATAAGTCCGAGCTTTTGGCGTATGCTATATTGTGTTCTTTGCAAGCTTCGTCTAGTTTATTTATTCCAGGATCTCCTAACACCAGTCGCTTCTTCAGCTAAGTTCCAGGACCACAGTATTGATACCCCGGTAAATGTATTTCAACGGGCAAGTTATCTATGATATTGTTGACGAGTCCCTTCCCCACTTTGAGGAAGTAAGCTTTTTTGTACCCCATACACAGCAAAACACTATCTCCATCGGTCTGTTGTTTCGTGAAGTTGTCAAAACTGGGGCCTTCGACTGGTTAGGAGTCGAACGTTTACATTTGACGCAATATTTCATCTTGAGTTCTTTACGGTTGCTCATTTTTACGATAGTGCAATCTTTTTTCATCTCTTTAAAAAAAAAGACATCATGGATTCCTGTTCGATAATTCTCACTGGCAAAGAATACGACTTGAAAATTAATCTAAACACACCCTTTCATTTGGACTCTGAAAAAAATTACGAATTGGCTCTGCTTAATTTAGATACTTATAACAGCATACACAATATCACTCCATAAATAACGAAATTCAGTATACTACCGATGTTGGCACTTCATGGCAAAAAGTGATAGTAAGTCCCGGTGCTTACGAAATTGAGGATTTTAATAAATTTCTCAAGTCTGCCAAAGATGCGACTGAGCACAGCATGGATGCCATTACGATTCTTTCGAATCTAAACACTTTAACAACCAACTTGATAATTACCGATCCAAATTACGGAATATCTTTTTTGGATGACAAGAGTTTGGCTACAGTCTTGGTGTTTGACTTAGGCAACTACATCAGAAGTAGTGAAAATCGAAATATAGTCGACATTATGTGCGTCAATACAATTTTTGTACACGTGGATATCATAGCCAATTTGTACCTAAACAATGACACTCAGCCCACTTTATGCTCCTTTTATCCCAATTCACCACCTGACTTCAAAATCATAGAGTCCCCACCTAATTTAATTTACCTCCCAGTTACTACAACGGTAATCAGAAGTATATGAGTTTGGCTCACATCTCAGACCAACAAGCCATTGGATTTAAATGCTCACGGTGCATCTTCAGTTGAGCTCTACGAATTAAATTTAAAAAAAGGATAAAATGCTCGTGTTTGGAAAAAAAAGGAAAAGACCCTTTCTTAATTTTAACTCTAATAATAAAAAAACAAACGGTTTGATGCTTTCATCAAATTCATAACAACACCCAAAAAATGAGCGTAGTAGAAGATTACTTAAAAATCAACGACCCTTTGGTGTACAATTCATCGGTTGAGTTTTATACCTACCACGAATACAATATTATTGTTGGCACCAATCTCAACACATACATGTAGAAAACCAAGATTTATTTCTGCACGTTGTTAATAGTTGCTTCCTGATAAAGGGGAAGTTATTGAAGTACGATGACTCGGCTTATGCTGATGCTGACGTAGCCGTGTTGATTATTAATGCTCCCATGTTACTATTTTCTAATATCAAATACCCAAGTGCAGCCTCAGTCACTGCTGAATTAACCGATAACTTAGGGTTAAAACAGCGGCACGCGTCCATCATCGTCAAAACATAAACTAATTCATAAACAGCCGTAGAACGTAGAAGTATACATGTTTTCATTATTGCTATGTATTATATGGCTTGTCTGGGAGAGAAACTACAGATTACCTTAATGGCTCCATGCACTTTATTTAACATTGCCAAAATCGTGAGTGATAAGATTCTTAGTAGAAACAATTTGATAAAGCTAAGGACACTATAAAAATAAATATTAGGATATGTATCGAGATAAATATTTACAGGAGTTTATAAATCCATACACGTCCTAAGAACGTGAGAGTATTTATGTAGAAATCCTTGCTAAGTATTCCATGGATTGTCACAAGGTCGCCTGGTAAAGAAAATCATACAAAAACTCCATAATGGTTAAGGGACCCATCAAGTTTTCGCCATAGAAAGTTTTGATATCAGAGCCAAAATGATCGTGCAGGCCGAAAGATTGCCCAGAATTGGCTAAATTAGTTTCCATAGCCGCTGAAGGAGCATGGTAGCCTCGCACTCTACCCTTGTCGGCAGTCCTAGCGGGGACTTTGCCATGGTCTCCTGTCCACAACTCAGCCACGATGACCACAATGCAAATATCCATGATGTTGGTCTGCCCTCCTTTCATATAGTAAAGTAATAGATTGATTTTACGATGATAGTGATTTCCTTAATTTTCAAGTTGAGGTTACAAGTTTATCACCAAAAAAAGGCAAATGATTATATATAAAGCAAATTCAGCAAGTGTTGAAAAACGACGATTGAGATTAAATAAAAATGGGGTTAAATGCTTCTATATTTCTATGCCTAAATACTTGTCACTGGGAAGAGTGCGGAGCATTATGCAAAGTCTTGCAATGTCTTGTTTTCTCCGTAGAAAGGCGACGTGCGAGTCAAGAAAGGCCAAGCATCGCTTAAATCGTACACAGTAAAAAGTATTTACGTTACCAAATGATCAAAATGGTATGTCCATTTTTTTTCATAGGTGTTAAACACCATTCGAAGGTGCCTGGACTAACTAACGTTAGAGTCTTAATTCAGTATAGGAAATTTGTTCCAAATCTACCTTTATACTGATTCCCCAGTATAAGCATCCGAGTCCTAAAATTCACTGACATTGGAGAAAAGAACGTTCAGCTGCTGCGGCCAATGTTTTGGAAGCATTTCTGAAATCTGACATTATATTGCATTATGACACAAACCTCCCACTCAAATTTGTTTATGATGGGTCTCGCCATGGTTTGGGCAGCTATGGCTAATGCTTGCTACTATGCCATCTGGGAAAGATAGGCCTATTGCTTTGGTTAGCGGTAAATTGCTCGCCGAAAATTGCTCCCCGGAAAATTGCTCACGGACAATTGCTCGCCAAAAAAATTGCTTACATGAAAATTGATCGCTGGGTTAATTGCCTACCACATTTAAAAAAAAAAATTAATTTTTTATTTTTTTTATTTTTTAAACAGTTATTAGTTTTTTAACAGTAATTTTTGCAGTTTTATCATGTATTTCAGTGGCATAAAATCAATTTACCGCGACAAAAATAAGCCTGTGAAGCACAATTTAATTATCTTTCATTTGGTCCTACTCCCATCTTTGGAGGCGCATGGTTCACACACGCACTTTTTTTTTCAAGTACACTTTGCGCAAAAAATGTTCTGTACTTACAGGATGTACTTCATTACAGGATTGACTTCATTAAAAAGAAAATAGCTCATACCCCCTCCCCCATTTTCAAAAATGATAAAAAAAAAAGACTTTTTTTTTCAAGTATATATTGAGTAATTTTGTTCTGTACATAAGTCCGTTAACATAAATACAGTCAAGTACAGGATGGGTTTGAGTTCATTAAAAAGAAAATAGCTCATTCCCCCCACCCCTCACGTGTGAAAATAAAATTTTTATTCTTATGTACATTTTTTTATGGTACACCTTACAGCTACTTCCGAGCACCTTGTTGCTAATTCGTACTCATTGCAAATGTCAGTGCCCATGAATGTCAACAGAACAAGACAACACTGCTCGAATAAGACAAACTAGGTTAACGATGCCACTTCAGTTAATTCTTAGGTAGGTGTAGGTGTAGGTGTAGGTGTACTTGAAAAAAAAGTGTTTGTGTGCGTGTACCTCTACTCCTCTTGAACCAAGGCACCTCCAAAGATGGGAGTAGGACCAAATGAAAGATAATTAAATTGAGCTGCACTTAGGCCTATTTTTGTCGCTGTAACTTGATTTTATGCCACTCAAATACAAGACAAAACTGCAAAAATTACTTTTAAAAAAATAATAACTGTTACAAAAAATAAAAAAATAAATAAATAATTTTTTTAATGTGGCAAGCAATTAATCGCACGGTCAATTTTCTTACGAGCAATTTTCTCAGCGAGCAATTGTCCGCGAGCAGTTTTCCAGGGAGCAATTTTCAGCGAGCAATTTACCGGACACAATTGCTTTGTATCCCGTAATCCGAGCAAAGCAGAGCATGCGTATGCTCTATTTGACGGACGGCATTAGCAGTGGTCTTTGGTAGCAAAAAATTTCTTTTAGTTCTTCTTTGGAAGAAGCTTTTTAGTCAGAAGTGGAATAAAGACTCAGCTGGATAGGGTATGCAGAGGTTTATTCAACGCCACACAGTTATAATTGTTTACAGTTGGTATTACGGTCCAAGATTTGCTCTAAAGACTAATACAGCAGTTTGCAGAGAGTAGAAAAGATGTTATAAGGTTATACTGATAGTCAGACTATGATGATAAGTGAGTAATAAGCGATTGTCCATGGCCTACACTCCCTTACATAGCTCAAGGCAGCTGGCCTAGAACTAACTAAAAGTTTCTATATTGAGATATTTTCAAAAGTTCATTGTGCAATAGTTATGCAATCATTCAGTAATCCTGCCTGATCTAGGGCGGTATGTCAGTTAAGAAAGGCCAAGCATCGCTTAAATATTGTACACAGTAAAAAGTATTTACGTTCCAAATGATAAAAATGGTACGTCCATTTTTTTTCATAGGTGTTGAACACCATTCGAGATTGCCTGAACCAACTAACGTTAGCGTCTTAAATTCAGTATAGGAAATTTGTTCCAATTCTACCTTTATATTGATTTCCCTGTATAAGCATCCCAGATGGCATAGTAGCAAGCATTAGACATAGCTGCCCAGGAGAGACCCATCCGTCACTATAGCTTCCTCTGTGACTAGATGCTGTCCCTACATAAGTGACGTATACAACAATAAATAGCAAATATGTAACAAGGCTTTAACAATGCGTGACTAGTGTTATAATTAACACATGATATATATATATTTATGTATGTAAATGTACTAGATAATACAGCATTCTATAGCCATAGACACATTAGGTGACTACCATGAAGGTAATCAGTACCAGTGCCACAACCTGCGATGGTAATGCCTTTATACATAAACAAATAATACGGTAAGTGCTATAGGCTGTAAGGGAAAGGCATTTCATGAAACCGTACCTTTGAAAAAGAAACGACTTTGTCTCTTCAATGCACTCAATTTATAGATTTAAAGAAAGTTTACAATACCAAGACATAAGTAGTCACGTCATTAACTAATAATATAAACACTTGTTGGCTGATATAGCAACCTTACCATCTCATTTTAATTTGGAAATTATTTTATGTTTAGAATAAAAAAACGTAACAATCTGGTAAAAAAAAACATTTTACATAGTTAAATTTACACCATTGGTTTCTACGCTTACAAGTACTTTCATATTAGTTGACATTGGGTCTGCCTTAGTTGCACATTTTACACTTTCGACTTTAATTACATAAGTTTTGGAAATCCATGACTTGATGCTGCTGACCAGACTCACTTTCTATAATTAGTGTATCTTTTAGGCCCCAACCAGTTTTAGTACGCAATGCTATTTTATCAACATATTCCGTATATTATGTAAAACATGCTACGTGGTCTTACTAACGGACACTTAACGTCGTGTGTGACTTCTTGGTCCTTTCTATATTGAGCATCCACATCCACGTGTCTGATATTGCAATCCTCAATATCAGTAAAATTGATGTGGACGTGCTTTCCTCAATTTGTGATTTATAGCCAGAACCGATACAATAGAAACAAGAAATACCACTCTGCGCATGGTGACTCTTTTTACTTGAACAATGAACAGTGCACAGTAAAGTAAGTGGTCTGATACAAGTTTGATATCAGCAAATGCAATTAGTTTGGAACCGTGCATTATTGACAAATGTTCTATGTCGGCATATGTTAAGCTATCCCCCTTTTTAAGTGGTGCTACATGACTAGTAAAACCTTTCTTATATGGACTATGCATTCAAACACTGCTCCAATTTTCCCCAAATAGTCGACAAATTTCATTTCAGTAGTTTTTCTGAGCTTTTGCAATTGTCTACGTAAAGCTAGGTGCTCTAAATTATTGCAAGGTTCACACCTATTTTTCAAGTGATTCAAGATTCGAGATGCATGTTCTAATTTTTTCTTATTTGAAATTTTGCAGTGTTAACCATAAGTATTAAACCCAGACACTTTACCATACTAAGATCCAATTAATAGATTCCAAATTCCTTGTTTCTCAAGCAAAGGTTTTACTCTACAAGGCCTTGATACGTAATTTCTACAATCCAGCAAATGAATATTTTGGATATTCGCCTTCTTAAATAAGGATCATGCCATCTTGATTTACGTTACAAACTTGTTACGTTTTCTACACGCGAAATCTCTTTAAATTAATCTTCTAATGTTCCTGAAATATTTCACACTTAATAATTATCTTTGAATGCCATTCTATACGGTTTTGCTGGACTTATTTAAGTTCTATAAATGACACTTATCTTTTTGGTTCCCTAATAGCTCGCCTTGAAGAGTAGTTCATTTCGGCCATATTAAAAAACTTACTCCGTTTGTCCTCGTTTCTCCCTCTTGGTTTAGAAGAAAGCTTGCGTCAGAGTTTTGGATGGCACACAAGAGGGAGGGAATTGTTATTTTTTTTTTGGTAATTTTACACCCGACTTCTAACTGCTGGATGATAATAAATCGTGAAATGTTAAGCTTGAACATAATCAGATTGTAAAAAATCTACAAAGCAAAACTACAAAGTTTGAGTTCAAATAAATATTACAAAAATAGGGCCTAAAGTGGATTCTGGCTCCGTGGCTACAGTCTCCTGCTTCTGCGTCTTGTGTTACAGCAATCCGTTGGTTGTTATTATATGTTTAATCTAGAATCTTCTGGAAACTTTCAGGCTGTGAAGTCCTGAACTGCACACGTGTACGAGACATCTTGGTTTCCTTTCAAATTACACACAGTCTGCAGGCAACATGACATTTTTCAAGTGCGAACACTTTAACAGTATTATACACAATCATACACGAATGTAAAATTCTATCTAAGTTTATGACGTCTTACCCTATCAAAGCTGTGCAGAAAGCGATTAATAAAACGGAATATCGACTAAAATTATCACGTGAATTATTTTACGAGATCAACATGATTAAATATCTCTGCACTGGGATAAGGCTGCTTAAAATGTGTGTTTAGACTGATTTGGTATATAAGACCATAAACACTAACAACATACAAAAGATAGTAAAAACTTTAAAGTGTGACAAAAATTTTGTTTAATTTTGAAGCCATAGCTGCTAGTACTTCTAATATTTGCAAGAGGCCAAAACCGAAGAATAATCCCAATGTTCCACCTAGCTCTGAAAGCAACTTCAGAAAACTATATGCAGGCTCTTCCTTGATGACCTGCAAGAGGTTCTCCGGGCAAACAAAGTGTAAGTTGATGAAGGGTGTTTTAAGAGTGATACCGGTGGTGATTTCCTCTACTGCATACATAACGTCTCTACATTTTCTTGGACAATTACATCTGGTTGCATCAAAGTTTTTAATCACATTTTCCGAAACATTTTTGAAAGTCAAATACTCTGCCCAGGTTTGGCAAGGTAGAATCGTCTTCGATTCTTTCATGAAAGGTAACCTAAAAGTAATAATATCGCATTAGCAAACAAGTTCTTATCCTCCGCGACTCTCTAAATGCCATTTCGAAGGGTTGATTTAAAAGGATACGCTTTCATTTGTAATCAACGCAAATTTAAAGGTAACTTTAAAAACAAATAGTAAATAAATTACGAGACGATAATTAATAATTGATGCATTACTCTGCTCACAAACATGAGGACATCACGTGGGGCAAAAACCATGTAGGGAGGAACCTTAATTCTCTCATTCGAATTCCAAAAAGGTTGTTGTATACTGACGTTTTTCTTATGGCAAGTTAACAGCAGTCATTATAGTGTTTTTGCTAGCCAGGTGGTATAGTGCGTCGGGGGCCCAATCCAGAGACCTATACTCGAATCCCAGGCTCAAGAAACATGAATGTTTTATCATTATTGCTGCTCGATTGTCATCCTTAGCTATTAAATAAATTCAAATCGCTGGAAATGATACTAAGGAAAATCGGAAACAAGCCAACAGCGAAAAACATACACTTTATTTCTCCTTTATTGAGCCGTTTGAGTGTATAATTTGTCTTCCCTCTCCATTGTCTTTGACCGAGTGACTTTCGGTCGAATGGAGCCCTGGTCACGGTTGTGACCTTAATAACGGGTCCAGTGAGTTATCTTTATGCCAGTTGAGGATGTGGCCATAGCGACTAAGGCGCTATGCAAGTGATCTGGGGGCGAACTGGTAGCCGGTTCGAATCCGGGTCATGCCACTCCGACGAAACGTAAGTGCATAAAGGTGGCTTACTGAACTACGTTATTTCTAGTGTATCTTTGTCGCTGTTGGCTTGTTTCCGATTTTCCTTATCCTTAGCTATTCACAGTGCTGCTTCATTGCGTTTCTTCATTTATTAACGAATAGAGAGGTTAGGAGTTGCCTGATAAGTGCTTCAATGCAGAAAGCGGCTTATTTAGGGGAGGGGTCTCCAAATTACGGTACAGGGACCAGATGCGGCCTGTGAAGTACGTTTGTCCCGCCTGTACTTTATTTTCACTAAATGCGATTTTTCAGCTTTTATTTTTTTGTAGGTGTATTTTTCTTTCCTCTGAGTGAAGCGAAGACTGATGAGCACTACTTCGCATTGGAGTTTCCACTTTTAAATCTCAACATCGATAAATTGTCATGTGACCGAGGGGTTTAGTGAGGAGCAACGGTAACTTGGGGGAGGGGATGGAAAGATACTGTTACCTTAAATTATAAAAACACAACATAACCAGTGTTTGGTAATAGGGCTAGGTCACTCCTCACTACTCCCGGGGGGGGGGGGGGTGGATGTACACCATTGGATCAGCACACTAGGACCAGACGAGGATAAATTTCGTGACGCACGAAAGATCAGCAATAGTGCTACACGGCCCTGAGTTTGAAAAGTTTGGGGACCCCTGATTTAGGGCAATAAGAGAGAGTGGGAGTTAACTGCTTCTTTCCTTGACAATTTACTGTGAAAGAACTCATCCCTCACGATGATTCTTCTGAGCTCTCGTTGGTCACTAATATGAATGAAACTTAAGTGCATTTGGGCTTGATGTACTACTAGAGGCAATTTTGTTTTCGTCCATTAAAACTCGGTGATTAGAAGTTGACGAGTAAACCTAATAGAGTGCGTTTCTTAAACCATTTATGCAGCGTGCTATATTTAATACAGAGCAAAAGAACCTATCTTCTTGAACTGTAAAATGAAATTATATTTTACCTGCAACGTTGAAGAGTGTTTTTGTAGATTGTACTTTCGATGCATTCAGCCAAACAAGATGCTGCGACAGTTCCTGGTTCACATGGATTTTGTCGAGTGTCACGATAAATGAGCTAAATAAAAATAATTATGTAGGCAGTATAAACTTAACCATTAAGTCACTTTGGTTTTCAATAGACAACGTAAATTTAATCGACGATTGTGCTGTACAAGAGATTGACAACGGTTTCTATAGGCAATGACTGTTTACATATTATGGTGTAAAGATGATTAGCTCACACCCACGTTATGTATTTTTTAGTACACAGTTTTGTGCTATATCAGAGGAATTTGGCGCATTTCCACTTAAGAACTAGGTGTAGAAAAACTTCACCTGGGTTTTAAGTTGTAGCAATAACAAGAAATAGTTGTTATGTAACAGCACTTGGCACTGATTGGGGTTACACAAGTAAGATTTTATCCTTTCAAAATAAATGCTAATCATAGCAAGCAGGATGTAAGCCTATATAAAAACCCGGACCACTGCACTGTGACTGAGGTTGGCGCTAATGACCAAGCTGTCGACGCGCCATTAAGCCTCATCCCCCCCTATATAAAAATTTTTTAACATCAGTGGAAAAAAGAATAACCAATGAATGATAGTACTAATACAAATTATAAGCAACTCTTGTTTACCGATGTTCGGCTCTGGCATGGCTTGTACTTTGTGCACGACTTACATGGTTTTTTTTTATGTTTCATCACTTTTTTGTTTACTACTGCCTTAAAAGTCCTACTGTCTATGCATTGGCATTTTCTTTACATTAGTATCACCAGCTTTTATAAAATATTTTAGTGTGTTTTGAACCTGTGGCTTTACAACAATGCTATAACCGTCAATTGCAACAATGATGACGAACGCACTGCTAAGGAAGCTGAAGTATTGTACTGCTCAGTTAAGTGTGCCATTATTAATAAAATCAATACCATGAAAGTGTTCTTATGACGTTTTTGTTAGACTACCGGTTGCCCGGTAGGAGCAAAATGCCACAATCCGCCATCTGCATCCGGATTCCCATGACGATTTTTACATTCGACCTATTTCTGGTGGTCAGAGTGTGGTTCGTTTAACTAACGGCCTCAAGAATGAGAATCCCAGTTTAGGCCATGCATAGTTAGAAGGAGTATTGTGGGGAAGTGAGCCGTGATTTTCAATGGGTTGCTTTTGGCTATCGGAAAACGGTGGACCGCAATTGAGGTGCATGATCGTTGTCGACTACCAGCACCTCCTTTTGTTGTGTACAGAATGGACTAAGCGTTAATAAGCGTATGGTAGGGTACAATGGCATCCCTTTATTTCCTTGTAACATTTGCATGTCTAGGTCTGTCCATTGGGAGGAATTTACAGGAAACGGTTGTCCAATTTGTACTACTGTATTGTCACTTTCGTTTGGGTCGGAATTCTTTGTACTATTAGGCGCTAACTCCACTTTAGTATCAACTTATCCCTGCATCTCCGTAGAAAATACAAAGCAGAAATTGTCCAGTCTTTTTTGCAGTAAACTGAATGGGACTTGAAGTAAGAGGTTCTTCTACTGAGTAGAGAACTTGATATCCATACAAGTTTAAAATGCAGTTCGAAGTTTTACTGTTGTAACAAAATGGCAGCTAGACCTCCATTTTGTGCATACGTATGTAAAGATTTGGAAAGCAACATGTTCACTCTTCAATAAGAAGAATAAAAAAAATTAAAGTTAAAACAATCAGTGTTAAAACGTGTTAACAAAGCGTAATTGTATTAACAGCTTGACAATTGTAGTAGACAGGCCGTTACAACGTTCCAAGTGTCTATTTTGGACGGAACAATAGCAAAGATGCTTTCATATATATTTCATATGGTTCGGCAATATGCGCTGTTTGCAATACTATTGCCGGGGCCCCGCCAGTTCCTCTCACACGATGGCGCCAGCAGCAAGTTAAAGTTAGCAGCGGGCCGAATTAGTATTGCGGTGATAAGGGAAGGGCTGCGCTGATTGTTGTTTCGTGCTAGGATTCAAAACGTTTGTCAACCAAACAAATTCCTTTGAATAAGATTCGTGCAACACTATAGGCTTAACGTCTGGATACGAGAAATCTCACGCAATGATCGGGAGTTGACAAAACAGACGTTTATTTGGAACCTCACTTTGCACCGGTTAGTTCTATGTACGTCCACAAACTAGCAGTAGCATTGAAATGCATTCATGCATCTGACAAACACTGTCAATGTATTAACTACGTTTTTTGTTAATCCTAGATTTACACCCGCTTCAGTTGGACACGTGGTAATTTAACTGTGACCAGTTTTCGCCTCGCCATGATTTTATTGTCGAAAGTAATAAAACTGACGAAATCACGAGACGGCAGTTGTCGATTTAACAGTTGGCGTAGTCCAACAGTTTTTCGTGTGAGTTATGTGGCTAATTTTAGACACGTGGGGCTAAACGAGTCTTATTTTTGCTTTATTTATACTAATTGGAAAAATTAAACGTGTTTAATTCAATATTTCAGAATTATTTTATTTGTTTGGCTTTTGGGCAGCTGAATTTGGATGGCTTGCCTGCGTTACTTGTTGTTGCCTAGCAACCAGTATGCGAGAATGCGAATGACGCGTTGCGTTGCGAACCTTGTTTTCAAATCGTTTTTAAAAAATACTTGTACTGGAGTAAACATTTTCTCACTTCACTATGTTCTGAGTGGAACCATAAATTATCTTTCTTCATTGTTACAATTATTTTATTTTTTTTGCGTAGCCATAACGTCTTGAAACGAGACCGTATCACATCATTCCCATTGAATTCAATGCTAATGCACCGACGAGCTCGACCGATCGTGTTCGCAGCGTCACTCGCGACTGGAACTGTCCCTGCCCCAAATTCTTAGCATAGCACTGCCTAACCATATGAAATGTATATGGAAGCATCCTTGACAATAGTAAGAGGAGGATTGTTACATTAGCTGACAGGTATAGCACGACGATACAAAAATGGGCAACAATATATTGGGTGGGACAGGCACAGGGCAAACACTTTGTTTTACTGGAAGGACATTATGTTGTTTCTCGATACTCCCTGGCCGAGGGTTTTTGGTGTTTTTGCTGGCCTAACATTTCCCGTTTTAAACTGGTAAGTAACATATTGGGGTTGTGTCCCGAGGCGACTGAACTATTTATAATATCTATAGTTGTTAAAACGTATTTAGAGGGAGAGAGAGCAAAAGGCTTGGCAGGGATAGTGTCCGGGTGTTACATTAGGTTTCGTGTAAACTGTTAATATAAATAGTTTTACAAACTCAAGGTTGAGGATACAAACACATTCTCTGACAATTTTTTCTCTGTGCCAACTTTGTCTTCACTTGTTATACATTGTGCACAGTGCAATCACCAACGTGCTTGAGGAGAAATTTCCAGCTTGACACTCACTGTTTTTCCTCAATGGTTAAATCTGCAGGAAGCAAGTTTCAGGTACAAATTTATTTTTGAGCTTGAAGGCCAGTTTTATGCATCTTTCTTGCAATTTAATGTTCAGTTTGTAGTTTACAAATATTGTGGGCTACATTATGGCTAGTAACAATTAGTCAAGTAAATAATGCTAAGTTTTGGTTTTGTATTTGTTCTCTCTGTTGAGGGCGTATTGGGTTTATTGGCGTTAATTATTACATTGATTATGGTGCTTCTTTTTTTATGCCGAAGGAAAAAGAACGATTGATGGTTCTTCGCCCCTTGAAAACATCAAACGGTATTGGATATATTCGTCCAGGTTTAAAACATCTAATAGGAGCTTAAACTTGGTTCCCACAAGTTTAGCCATCACAGTGAACATTGAGTGCCAAGCTGGAAATTTCTCCCCAAGCTCATCGTTGATTCCACCATGCATGATGTATAGCATGTGAACACAGTCAAAATCAATCGGGATTGTACATGTTCGTCCAGGTTTAAAGGTTCAAATACGAACTTAAACTTGCTTCCCAGAGTTGCAACCATCATAGTAAACATTGAGTGTCAAGCTGGAAATTTGTCCCCATGCTCATCGGTGATTCCACCATGCATAATGTATAGCAAGGGAACATAAATTCAAAATAAAAAAGGATCGGACATGTTCGTTCAGGTTTAAAGCTTTAATGAGTAACCAAAATGTAACGATTGAACTGTAAGTATTTCTATTACACAGAGCCTAATGCCCCCACCTAACTTTTAAGGTTGTGATGTATGCGCACATATGTAATTCATGACAAATCATGATTTATTCCTAACGTGTATTATGAACTGTGAATCTTGTATCCTTAAAGCGTTGTTTGAATGCGGGAAATATCGTTTAACATTATAAACCTGACGTTCTATTGTAGTCTATAAAAATAAACTTGGTTCAGTTCGATTTTGAGAAGCCATACAGTCTCTGCATGCATATGTGACATAACATTAGCATTTACCATACCACAAATTAAGGAGGAGATTCCTCCATCGTACTAAATTTGTTGATGTAATATTATCACCGATGTGTGATACATTGTTTGGAGGTGCTGTCATTTTAATTAACATTAGGAGTTAAGTTATTTGCATGAAATTACAATTACATTTGCACAATTTCGATGTGTTTATGTATTGCTCTCATCATCCTAGCGTTTTGGTAGCATTGCGTTACTCGTAAATGGGAAATTCCTTATATTATGTGCATTTTAAAGAAACTAATTCTCACTGTCACCAACGCGCCGAGTATAATTTTTTGCTTGGCACGAACTCTGAGGTTAATGCTCGTGTTTGCATTGGGCACAAAACTGCATCTAGTGTCCAATAGAAACAACATAGTTCCGGATGTAACCTTTCTTCTACTTAAACAACAATGATATTGAAAATAAGTCAATTGATCGTATTGTTTGTCAAGGCTCTGTCTCAAATAACTGCAGATAATATGTCGATTACTGTTGAGGTCATAAAATCACCGGTTATTCTATCGACAGCAGAGTAAATGAAGTTGGATTTTAGCAAATGGTAGACTGTTCTCAAAATTAAGATTTTATTAACAATAACTAGATGGGTAAAGTTTTGATTCTAGGGTCACAGCTTGGCAGAAGTGCAGAAGGTAAGAGTATAATGAATTTTTGTTTGGATATCTCGCATTTAATAATACAGTTCTTCAAAATGAGAACAAGTTTGAAAATAAATCTTTATAGACAGTTGTTGCAAAGGTTGATGACGGTGAAGATTTAATGGAGCAAGATTCTCTTGGTAAGAGAGTGCTAGATTTTCAGTATAGAGAGAATATATTTGCATGTTGGTAATACACTATCCAAAATCGAGCATCGATACATACAATACACTAATGAGGTACTCCAGCCAACAACAAACAAGGTTCAATCAAAAAATAAAACTCTAAAATTATCTGATAAAGTACCTAACAGTTTTAAAGAGGCAATGGCTCCCGAAGAGAAAGTTAAATGGAAAGATGAAATGGGAAAGAATTTAAAATGTTACATCAATTAGAAGATTGGAGATTTGTACCTATACCTATGAACAAGAAAATTATAAGAGACAAATAGAATTTCATGATTCTCTTCAGAAATTGAAAGCCAGATTAGGTGCTTGTCCGAGTAATCAACCAAGCAACTTGATTTTTTTGAACGCTGGAAGTTTTGTAGTAAAAACCCAGTCATTAAAATGTTGTTACCACTAACAGCCTTTTATTCTTTTACTATTAAAACTTGCAATTCTGCAGTGCTTACATCTATTCGAAGTTAAATGTTGAAGCTTATGTAACGAGAGGTATTGTTATTTGTACTTAATGGATATTCATTTGACGTGTTATGTGATTCAGTACATTGCCCAACAAAGATTAAAAGACTTCCTTTCATCACTTAGTGTAATGGGATTTTCTACTGAGTTTTAATTTGTTTATTATATAGCTACGGTTATTCTTTCAAGATAGTTTTGTAAAGGCCATTATCATGCACGATGAAAACTTTATTAATATTGCCCTTTGAAAATTTATTCGGTTTTTCCTTGTGTTAGAGGTGTGGGATTGTGCAGTTACATTTTTATTTGATTTAGAGAGTAAAAACTTTAAAATCTTGTTAACCCTTGAGCGAGAAACGTGGGAAGCAAGCAGCAGCTCCCAATTTATTTGTAACCTTGAACACCGGTTTTTCATTTCTGAAATAATTTAATGCTTCAGTTATGGTTTATAAATATTGTGGGTTCACTTCTAGCTACTAACAATTAGCCAAGAAATAATACTAAAGTTGTGGCTTTGTATTCTTTCTCTCTGTTTAGGAGCGTAGTTTGTTGGGTTTAATAACTACATTGTTATGTTGATTGGTTTTTTTTTTTGCCTCGAAGGGAAGGAACAATTGAAACAGTTCTTTGATCTAGGTAAAAAAAAAGGAGCTGAATTAGACATGTTCGTCTAGGTTTAACTATATTAATGAATGGCCAAAACGTAATTACTGAACTGAAAGTAATTCTGTTACTCGGGGCATAATGTGTCTGCATAACGTTTGACGTTCTGCTCTACGCACACAAATCAAATTCATGACGAATCGTAATTAACATTGACGTGCATTATAAACTGTGAATCTTGCACCCTTACAACGTTGTATGATTGTGGAAAATATCGTCATAGAAAGTAAAAAGCACCAATTCAGTAATAAAATAAGAGCAAGCCAGAGGTTTGCACAAAAAAACCACAAAAAAAGTGGCATTTCGGATTAGAAGGCTATCCATTATAAAGCACCAAACTTTACGCAAAAATCGAGCATCGATACATAAAATACGCTAATGAGGTACTCCAGCCTACAATAAGCTTTAATCAAAAGTTAAAAAAATCTAAAATAAAAAATGTCTGAGTCGCGTTAAAATCTGACAGAAGGGAACCTGACCATCTACTGCAGAAAGCTGAAGGGAGGGGACGAGCAATTATGGTTGTAGGCTTATATACAACAGTTGCCTAGTGGTAAAAATTCGCAATACGTAATTTATGCATTACTGGAATATGCTCCGAAAGTTGTTTATTTTCTGGTAAAATTTGATTACGGACTGGTGAATACTACTCTAAAATACAAATACTTTCTAAATGTATTTCCCTTCTGTATTGTTTTTCATGAAAGATGATTTTTGTATTTGCCAATTCCGGGGTGTGCTCTGTTGCTATATGATATAGAAACAAAGAATTTGCGTTGTCGTTGTAATTAAATTAGATTTACGGGAAGCAAGCCTTTTCTTCAAGGTCTGGTTTGTCATATCAATATAATGTTGCAATGCATGCCAGTTTACCACATGGGATCAACTAAACTACGTTATTTCTATTTTTTAATTCCTGTTCGTGACAGGTTATCTTTCTTGGCAGAGTTTTACTTTGCCAGTTAAGAGGAGTTTGCGAGACTAGGTTAATACCTTGTGGGGTGATAAGCTTTACAAGATTAAAATTAATGCATGGGAAATGTGGGATGGAAAGAAAATTTGTGGGTTTATTCTTCTTTACGAGGCGATTTTTGCATTATTTTCTTACGGTCCACAAGTTTTTCAATCAGCTAAAGTGGGAAATCATTTTCAATGAACTTGTACAAGGTGTACTATATTATGTGCTAGGAGGAGACTATTCCTGGTGTGGATATAGTGCGACTGATTTCGTTTATGACAACATTTTTCTCATGGGTGGGGTCAAAAATTGAATTGAAGTTTTATGCATTGGCTTCCTGTAATGGGTAAATTCAAATTTGCAATTCTGATTAATATTACCTGTGCTATCAAGAAATGGAACAAAATTAGCAATTGCTTCTCCTACTGTAAATTCCATGGATGTGTGGGCTTCATTAGGAAAATTCAGCATGCGTAATTTTTTCAGATTTATGAATCAGAGCAAGATAGTCGTCGACATTTAGTCAATCATTATTTAGTCAATGAAAATTTAACTGAAAGCTTCTTATCATTTTTGTTCACAGCAGTGTACGCCAAAGGTGTTGGAATGGGACTACCGTTAAGGATATCATCTCATTACTTAATAAAGAGAGATTCAAAATGGAAGAAGGTGGTGGCCAACTGCATCTAAAAAAATTGGAACATCCCACACAAAGCTTAGCCAAGGGGGTAAGGATCAATATGAAGTTTTTCAAGAATACAATCCAGAATATTGAAACAATGCAACAACTTCGAATGAAACCTAGTCATCATCCGGTGGTGGGGTGCAGTGGTATTTTCAGGTTCAGAAGTGATAGTGTTATAATTAGGGCCGGGGGCATCCTTGCATTGGCTAGCTCCTTTAACACCGGTGCAATCATTTACGAAAAGAAAAGGTTAGGTGCTTGTTTGGACCTCGTAATAAATCAGAGGGCGTATAGTTTTTTATGTGCTTTTGTTTGAAGAAAATAGCATGGTGCATGGTACGTTTTTATATGGGTGTCTAACATTTCATGCTTTATGAGGTCATATACCATTAAATGAACTAAAAATATTTTGATGCCTACAATGGAACGTAAAAAAAAGAGCTGTAGGCCTCGGCAACATAATTGGGTTCAATTTCAATTCAACCCAATTTTTGGTACAGTTCAGATTTATTATAACAGTAGCGTTCCTTTTTCGGATTGTATGATAGCCAGCGAAGAGTTACTTCGAATTTTATAGATATATTCGATTTCTTTTATTGTCAAATTGAAAGCTAATATGCATTTTGATTTTCTTTTAAACAAAAAAATGAAACGAATTCCACATTAAAACTTGGCATTAAGAGTAAGAATAAATGTTTTCAGAGGCAGTAGGAACAAATTTACGATCCCTGTTCAGCAAGCCGGTTGAGGGTGGGCCAAGCCACATTGGAAAAGGACTGACATTTTTTGAGAAACTTTTTTGAAGCCTATCATTAACACGGTTAAGGTGTTGACAGCAATTCCATGCTGGAAACTGGCGATGCTAAGAATTTGTGTGCTTGGTAATTTATGGAAATTTTGGTCAGGCTAGCATGGTGAAAAGTGGTGACGTAAACTAAACTTTGTGTGATGTTCAGTAATGCTATAAGAATCAAAGATTCGAGAGCATTTATGGAACCAAGTTTAAAGATGGTGCAGATTGCCATGATATTCTGTGCAAATGGCTTGAACTTTTTGGATGCAGGATGGTTTATGAATATCTGTAGCTCTTAAGTTGAAAAGAGAGGAAGGTTTCTCAAATGATTTCGGGAACACCTGGTTGAAAAGCCAGTTACGTAAGAATTTAGTTTTTTCATGGGGTAATCTTCCAAGAATGCTTAAACAAGTTCATAAACAGCTGAAGTTTCGGGAAAGAAATGAGGTTTCAAAATTTTGAAGATGGGATGCTTGGGCATTTTCAAGGTGAAAGAATAAAGTGGCTCAATAAAGAAACAAAAAGGTAAAAACACTAAGTCAGTAATGAAATAAGAGCAAGCTGCACTGCTGCAATGTCGTCTATCGTAATGATCCATATATTCTATTGTCTCTAAAAATTATTTTGTTCAGTTCGATCTTCTAAGATCCAGGTGGTATCTGCATGTGTACATGACATTACATTAGTAGCTAACATACTATAGATTAAATAGCAGATTCCACCATTTAACTAACTTCATAACCAATCATTTTTCTTTGGAAGTTACTGAACTTGAGGTCCTGTCGTAGCTTTTCCATTACGTTTAGTTTCCTGTTATTACGAAAATGTATTGCTTAACACTATGCTATGCGTTTTACATTTTTAAATGTTAACTCCTTAAAATTAAGGCAGCACAACCATTTTTTCAATGGGAATCAAGTTAACTTGAGAATTAACTTCTCTCAAGTTTCTTAGTAACCACCTACACAATGGAGATTTCACAATTACCTTAAAAACTTTCATTTGTGTCACCACGAACAGTGTGTTACTTCTATTTTAGTAATTTTAGTTTTTAAGTAGAAACCTCTTAAAAGCAAACCCTTCTATTGAATGGGAATCAAGCTAACATCATAATAGATTTCCTTAAGTCTTTTACCCAACCACCTCCACATCACGGATTTACAATTAACTTCACATGTAATTCGTGTTATAGTATTGTATCTACTACTGCTGCAACACTTCCATAGTTTAAAGTCTTACACCATACATTATGCAAATTACTAATGCCGAAAATCGACTTATTTCGCACATACATCTGTAAATATTAAAAAGTTAGTAATAAAATAGGAATTAATGAAATATTTTCTTGTAATTGAATCTGTTTTAAATTTCTATAATATTACGAAAGAAATCTCATAAGAATGTATAAAAACTAGTCCACCTCTATATTCACAAGAAAAACAGCTCCTGTAATATCACCATCAATTTTTATGCCATAGTCAGTGCTGTTGCATATTGTTTTGAAACTATATTGTTAGTTACTATTTTAGCTATATTGTAACAGGTAGTATTAATTTTACAGGAAAATTATTTTTGCCCATGAATTAACATATCATCATATCAAACCACAAAATAAAGAAATGTTTGTAAGTAATATTCCAAAATATCCAACAAAGTTAGTCAATATCCTTGCAAACCTGCTACACAGTAGAATAGCTGCTAGAATATTTTTTTATTTAGGCGTATGCCACTTAACAAATGGAAAAACTGTACACGAAACGTAGTAGTGATTGCTAGGTAAAATTGTTTCGTACTTCTGTAATCCGTAGAACGATCCGTGCTTCTTTGATGTAGTTTCCAACAGGTGAATTTTCACGGGAGACGTAATTCACTAGAGGCAAATCTGAAGGTGGATAATACCCCAACTGAAAAAAACAAGGTGTAACTACGTGAATAGGCCCTCAGCACTGAATCATATGCAACAGTTTATATTGAAGTCAATACACATAATGTTTCATTTCGGACTAGTAGTCGTGCCAGTTGTAAAGATTTTTCTCCTTGGATGCTGTTCGGTAGAAACTGTCTTCTCAATCGTTTGCACCAGTCCATTGTTGCAGTGGTTATGGATCAGGCATCTTTATATTTATGTAGTGTTGCAGATACTTAGTATGATGCAAAATATTTCGACCGTTTAGGTTTTTTTTGGCAACCAAGTTGCTTTCTGATAACTCTGCCTGATGGAACTCTGACGTCATGATCAGTTTTCTAGAAAACCTTTTCAACGGGTTTCTCACTGCAGGCGAACAAACAAACAAAAAACCAAACAAGTAGTACGTTTTTGAACGATGTAGACGAAATAAAGATGCGCTAAAGAATGCATTAGCAACAATTGCAATTGGCTTGCGTCCAAATAATCAGTACGTCAATTTTCTGATGCTGGTCAGCGAATAAACAACATGAATCACAGTTGAACACCAATAGAGTGAGTGAAGCGGCCAATATGGCTAACTTATATTACAGACACAACGTACTGTACGTTTACAGGCTAAATTAACGCCACCTTTCATAAATAATTTGTAGTTTCGATAAGGTGTTCTCAATATGTTGCAAGAAGAATGTGCATATATATAGTCAGCAAATTACATCCTACCTCACTGATAGTGTGCTAGTTTTAGTTTGCAAATGTGCCTGGATTAGAAAACACATGCAGATGTCTACATTATGGTTTACAGTTCTTACAAATCCATCCGGTTTTGGTTGTACCACGTTCCATTTTACTTGCGTGTTGTGGCCTTGATAAGTGACTGGGTGTTTTTCTGTAATAAAAATTGGTGTAAAGTTGCCGTAAAATATGAGGTATTTTTTTTACGAATTAATAAACTGTATTGATACATACTCATATCAACCATAAGGCAGTCCCCAAAAGGTGTAGGAAGTTGTACTAATGGGATCTCCTGCACGTCTGTTTGAATGTTCTGTGAAGAGATGTAAATGAGATAATGCTTTAAGAATTTTACTTTATTACAATATCACTGCAGCTTTTTGCGGAGTATTCATTGCTGGCTGCAAGTCAAATCATTAACGCCTTACCTCCCAACATCAAGGATGACGACGGTGTAATTTTTTGATGTTTTCTTAACATTCTTCAATAGTTTCCCTCGTATTATTCCCCACCCCATTCACTTGACTTACTATTAGAAAGTTAAATTAGATAGTACTAGGATCTCATTGTATTCATCTAAAAATTACATAAAAAGAATAAAAATGTATTTTGTAATCATGGCATTGTTGATAAAGTATTTCGTTTAGAGCCGAGCAGGTGAGACCTAAGATCCATAGTATACAAACACAGACAATCATACTTGGTCGCATGTAAAACTATGCTTGCCAGAATGTAATACAGCATTGTGGACGAAATTGACAGACTTTCTTTGCGATCAAATTGAATGATCCTTGTTTCCGGTAAAAAAAAAAATTTGAAACCTAAGTACGACTAGTTGTAATCTTGCCGGAAAATCGATAGTTGCATACGACAGTATCATGCGTTTGCTTAGTACATAGTACATAGTTTGGAAAGCGATTTGAATTGCTTCAATGAAATAATCGGGTGAAGCTGTGGTAAGTAGTAGGCTTGCACATATGACTACTGCCTTGGATACAAACCAAACGCAGAAGAATATGCTTTCATAGTTAACAGCTAACAAAGCTAAATTTAACCGGCGTATTGATACTGGTCTCACACAATTCAGCAATTAATATTGCACACTTTTTTACTGTTATTTTGAAAATTTTGTCGCACATGGCATGTCATTGGATCCATTCAAACAAGTTATTACTTTAGTGTACAGACAGGTTTGCTGCTGGTCCGCACGTTTTTAGTTGAGAAATGAGCAAGTGACATCATCCAACTGGAAAAATGGAAATTAGCCAACAGCGAAAATCATACACTAGAAATAACGTAGTTCAGTACGCCACCTTTATGCACTTACGTTTCGTTGGAGTGGCATGACCGGGATTCGAACCGCTTCCCAGTTCGTCCCCAGATCACTTGCATAGCACCTTAATCGCTATGGCCACATCCTCCACTGGTGTATGCTTTACTCTGTTCGCTAATTTCCAATTTTCCTTAATATTATTTCCAGCGATTTATGTATATTTATATCATCCAACTGTGCAGGTTAAAACAAAACTTCAAATAAAAAATTACGCTCGGAATCCACTGCGTCACATAGTTTTGTTCGCATTCTGTGTGAGCTTCGAAAAAATGACGCATTCACGTTGCTTAAGTGTGTTTAAAAAAAGAAGGATTCAAAGTGCAAACATTTGAAAGTAAATGAAAAGAAATACCAGCATGTGAATGAAGCCTATTAGTTTTTAAAGAAATAAATGGAGAATATTTAGCTCTCCAGTAAATGCTGCGCGAGCTATTAATGAAAATTATGATTTATTTGTCCACATTTGTGGTTTTTCTAATCAAACGCAGGCTCACTATTTGTTGATGTTTACTTTATTAATTGTACTTTGTATTGGGGAACTTAAGGCAACTTACACTATTTAAACTAGTGTCAACCTTTTACAAAATTTACAAAGCACAAAAAAAAACAAGTGATGACCATCACATACATAATATTCGACAACATTAGAAAAGAATTAGAAATTTCCAATTTTGGTACTGTGTCTTGCCTATTCTGGACGACTTTGTTTCTTAAAACAAAAAGCACCAAAAGATTAAAATGTATGCTAAACGTAGCACAGTTCAAGAAACGAAGTTCATTAAAACATTTCAATTATCCGTACGTGCTCTGTGCTGGTAACTTGAGCAAATTGTATGAACTTGTTAAAATATATTATAATCCTCAAACAATTACTCTGTGAGCAGTGTTACTTTAATTTAGCCCAAGTAAATTTGCATAAAACATAATTGATATAGCCTTTTTTTCTTGGCTAATCCCATGTAAATGTTACCACAAACACACTAACCCATATAAGCTATCGTGTGTCTGCAGTTTTTCTCAGCGTGTGCGGTTTTCCCCCAAAACGGTGACTATTAATTTCCAGCATCTTTCTAGCATTCATGGTGCACCATTCAGCACTTCAACTAAGAGAAAGCTGTGTGATGTTGCTACACAAAGCATAATATTGAGTGAATTGTGTTTTTATACGGAGAGTTTATATGGAGTGTCTTGTTATAACGAATATTTTATCGTTATTGTGGTTTTCAAGTGAGTGTATCATTGAATTGTTCTGTAACGTGACGATGCTACTGAGTAGATCGTTCGACTTTATTGGACTATGAAATACAAAAGGAGATGCATAGGTATTGAGGTACATAATCATCAAATTTAAGCTTATACTTTTGTTTATGATATAAATATTCACTTCAGATAGGTCACACATATAATAAAGAACTATATCAAATCCCTGATGGAAACAAGATAGAATAATCTACGGCTGATATTATAAACCAGAGACGTCGAATCAAGTAAGTTCATTAGTCACCCGACCAGGAAAAATCAGCAATATCCACTTGTACTATGATATTATCTAAGATTAAGTTCTTAGTTTTTAACCATTACGCCCAAAGTAGTCCCGTTTTCACGCCAAGAACACATTAACGAAAATTTAGGATTTGTCGGCTCATCCCAATTTCACTTAGAGCCTGCATTCAAAATGTGTTTTGATACCAAATTTGATAAATGTAAGGTATTTCTGAGGTAGTGAAATTCTAGTTTAAGATTATTTTTTGGCCAGGAAAGTATTAAATTGCAATAATTTGCACGCCTATATCTGGCACTCGTAATAAAAAATTAAGAAAACACATATTGTTTTAAACATGTAAATGTTCACGTATATAAAAAGAGTGACTAATTTTAAAAGAAATTAATTTTAAAATTTTAGCTCTGTCTTGAAATTTGTCCGAGTATTTATAGCATGTGTGCATTTTTATGTAGATATTATCACATTAGACTGTGAAGAAGTTTTCACTACATCATCTTACTTTCCACGGTGATTCAGCCTTGATAGTTAACAGTTAAATTAAATAAACAAGTTAATAAAAAAACATGCAAAGTCATACTAACCCCGTTGATGTAAAATGTTGACCGAAGTTGCGGAAAAGATGTGTTCCAGTTTTTATGAAAATTGTATTCCTTTCGAGGCACGAAGGTATTGAGGCATATAATCATCAAAGGAAAGGTGATGCTTTTGTTCAGGATGTAATAAGTATTCACTTCGGATGGATCAGACATATAATATCGAACTCTATCAAATCCCTGATAGAAACAAGCTAGAAAAGATACTGCTGATAGTATGAACCATAGACTTCGAATCCAAATTGGTTTATTAGAGTCACCTGACCGGGAAAAGCCAGGAATATCCACTTGTATTATTTGTCGTTGTTCTGAAGTGACGTCTAGTTTTGCAAGACCACGTTGACGATTTTCGAAAACTTTAAGCTTAGGATGAAGTGTCAAACATAACCGAGTTAATGCAGAAATTACAGTGGAATTCAGAAAAGTAACGAGTTCTAGCATTCGTAGGAGGCACAGCCCAACAAACAATCCCAGCGCACCTCCAATATCACAAAAAAGGGCCAAAACGTCGTAACCAGGGAATTCCTCCAAAACCATTATTCTGTTTTCAGAAATTTTAAGTTTTATATAGAATTTTGACCAATACGGAATCGTTTCCTTCACATACTCGGTAACGAATACTGTTTTGCGACATAATTTCACACAATTGCAGTTTTCAACATTTACTTCATTGCTGGCACTAAAAGTGGCATTCAACATTTTCATTATGCCTTTTTCGTCTTTGCATTTTGGTGCACTCTTCTTCGCCAGTTCCATGAAGGGCAACCTTCAATGATTAAATAAATAGCATAATTTATGTTGGTATATTTATAAAGTCTGGTTCTTATACGACTATTTCCGGGACAGTTATGTAAAAGCATGTGGGTACGATTTAAGATCAGTGAATAGTTTAAATTCTACCCACAAGCTTCTACATAACTGTCCCGGAAAAAGTCTTAAGGAGCTACATGTAACTGTAACTGAATTCAGCTCGGTCCAGAACTTTTAACTGATAAGTTCTCGAAACAGTTGGAGAAAAGAAGAAATCAGAAAACGTTTTAGTTTAAATAAAAGTGAGACAGCTCGTCCTACTTATATTTGTTTAAAAAGTTTTTTAATGTTACAGCGCGGCTATTATGACTTTCAAGACATTCGATTCCGTCTGTAATTTCAGCCAAGGCCGACTTCGAACCTTGTATATTGTGCCATGACAAATCGATATGAATCAAATGACTTACTTAAGCACAAGTAATAATATAACCTTTGTTGCGTGAGAAACACGCAAAAGGACACGCAATGACTGAATAGTTGCTAACAGCTAGCCCAAAAATCACTAACATTTATGTGATGTGTAATTTTATATACCTTAAAAGTAATATATAGTTTCACAACAGGAGTCAGCACAACAAAAACACAAATGTCATTTACCAGTTATTACATGGCCACGTAGCAAATTATTACCACATCAGTATTAAAAATAAAACCAATTTGTTCGTGATTTCAGATAATTAATGTAAAAGCATGTCAACATTTTTAACTATGTATGACGATACACAAGAAATAGTGTGAAAAGAGCACAGCAAAGATACGTTTCCACATGAAAAGGGAAAGCAAACTTAGGGGACCCAAAATTCATTTTGGTACCACTCAGGCCTACGATGGAAAAATCTTACAAGAATCTGTGAATTAAAAATACTGCGGAGGCCCTTAACAGTATTTGATATCTCAGATTCTGGTAATAATTTTCATGGCTCAATTAACCCTTAAGTAACGACTCACGTAATGACACAAGCCAATAAAAATTCTCTTAATTGGATGGGCGATGAATGATTGACAGAAAATGAAATAAAGATGAACAGTACAGACCACCTCTCCCCCTTCACTGGGAAGTACGTAACTCCAGCTCTCATATTCGAGCGATAGAAATAATATTTCATGTGAAGAATGTGATGCCTCGCTAGGAAATGTTTGGATTTTGTTTTTATCTATGGTATTGTTCTCTTTTTACTCATTTCTTCCATTCTTACCCCACTTATAAAGTCTGCATTATAGTGGTAAGGAAAACTGATGACAAACTAAGTGTATTGTTATACAGTGATGTTGGAATGGTATCATTAATTTTAAGTACGTTCAAAATAGTGAAAGGAAAAAACTTGAAGGAACGTTAACCATTTTTTATGTGCGTAGGGGATGGGAGCGAATTTAATTCCAGATCTTCCAATCGGTTATAAGTATTACAACGTTTGAAGTATGCTTCAACTTGAATGGGTGTGTGTGCAGAGCGTAGTAAACAGGAACACAGAAGCGGTAAAATAAGACACTTGTATTTCGGTACTACGCACATTAAAAACTCGCAGTACCTTTATCAGTGTGACTAAAAAGGTAAAGCAGGTGCTTTAACTGCTTAAGGTACCTGCAATATCCGTCTGAAACTTTCATTGCGATGCTTCTTTCGATGCACTCGGCTAAACATTGTGAAGGACCTCGATGTGTTTCACAAGGAGTGTACTTTGTGTTTCGGAGAAACATCTGAATGGGACAAAAAGCACTGGAATAATACTTTACATAAGAAGTGCGTTTCATATGATGACGTTAAACGGCAAGACACCTTACTTGCTTAATCCGTAGGTCATGTTCTAGTAGCGCTCCATGATTTGCTTCAAACAATTTAGTGGTATGCGAACGCAATAAGTATTTTATTAGAACCAGGTCTTCTTCTGAATGTATTATGAACTGAAAAAAATAGACATTTTAGAAATGTTTAATTAAAACGAATGCAACGCGTATATCGGAAGTATTTTTGTAGGCACTAAACGTGGCATTCAACATTTTGATTGTCTTTTTGGTCTTCTTCGCCAGTACCATGAAGGGTAACCTTCAATGATTAAATAAACATCATGATTTATGTTAGCATATTTATAAAGTCTGGTTCTTATTAGACTATTTACGGGGCATTTGTGTAGAATTAAATACAGACGTAAACCTATTTGCGTTGCCTTTGGACTTACATGTCAGACTGCCTGGGCGGGGAATCGAACCCACGACCTTTGAAACCAAAGGCTGAGGTCCTACTGCTGAGCCATACTGACACGGCAAAAAGGAAACGTCCATAGGCAGCAT
>JAHWFP010049322.1:0-12070 GCA_023313725.1 Lithobius niger | reverse complement strand
TAACTACATCATGACATCATACTCAAGATGGCGGCCCCCCTGTTTTTGACTTGAGATTCTCTCGTTTTTTCATCTAGTAGTTTTCCTGTTTGTGATCAAGGCCGAAATATTAAGGCTGAAAATTAAAATCAAGCGTGTTTTCTTGCATTTGTGGGGTACCACGTCTGTCAGGGACGACTTTACTGTATTCCTCCCCGGCCCACAAATTAATTTCGTTCTGTAATCCGTTCTGAACAATTGCATACGTTCGACCTAATGTTGCAAAACCGAGTGGCACAAAAAAGCCAACATGGAAGCAAGCAAGCACCTACAAATGAACATACCATTTAGTCAAACGGTATATTGACTCTTTTCGCAGACAGGAAAGAAGGAACACTGAATAAACCGGATGTCGACTCGAGAGAAACTGAAGGCAAGTAGACTTCGTCGATGAGAATGTGTGTGTGTGTGTGTTGTTGTTTTTTTTTTGGGGGGGGGGGGGCGCTAGTTTGATCACTAACTTTTCTTTGTATGATTACACACATAGTTGACCGAGTGAGCCGAGTGATCAAGGTTTTGTGTTAAATCGACGTTTTTGGCACTTTGTCCATCTGTTTGTTCGCCAGCCCATGAGTACCAATGCACTGGGAATGAGGTTGGCACAAATGACCTAGCTGTCGACGCGCCATTAAGCTTCAATTCCCCCCCCCCCACGGCCTGCTTGTGGTCAAACGCAAAAATGGATTCGAATAAAATTCGGCAGGAATATTTTTCGAAACAAGGCTGAATGACGTACGCACTTAATTTTACAACTGTTGGTCATTAGCGCCAAGCTCAGTCACAGCGCAGTCCGGTTGCCACTGCGCCACACGTAACAGAGATGTTAAACAAAGTCCAAATCTAGATCTTATCATACATCATCTGTACCTCCTGCAAAAAATATTTAAAAAATCTCGGACAGGAGGATAGACTTATCGCCCCATTTGCGTGTTATGAAAGGGTGGGGAGAGCGAAATCCATTATTCGCAAAACTACTAATTATTGGAAGCTTCAAAACACCAATAACGTTCGTGTTTTTGTCTCATTTCGCCTTCTTAACGATTACAATTGCTCGAGCGTCGCGCAGGCTTGAACATGGAGAACTATTCTTCAAGCACCGAACGTCAAGCTTAGGCGTTAAACAACTTACTTTATAAACGCGTCCTGAGACAGTAACCGAAAAAAAATTACTACATTGTCTCACACTGGGATGGCTTGCTTCGAGAACCTGTTCGTTTCAAACTTCATTCAGCATCCTAGCAACATATCTCCTCGATCTTTGTCATGGGACTCTGTCTGTCTTCGGCTTCTCGTCCAGAATTTATAAAGAGTTTCTACTGACAAGAACAGGATCTTTCCATAAGCCGGCATAGCTCGGTAAAAAAAAAAAAAAATGAAAACAAGACGACGACTATGACCACCGTCGACATGGTGATGTTTGGCGCGTGGACACTTTTTTTTTTTCCTTCTTTATATATAAAATATTTTTCACCGACAAAATGCATTCTGGCGCCGTCCGCGTTTCAACGACCTTTTCGCTTCTGCAAATTATTCGGGGTTGGATCACGTTCCGGCAATAGACGTTGCAAAGCCACCCCCCCCCCCCACCCCCATCATGCGTCCGGCGCCTTTGGGTGTTAGGAAGCCCTTGGGTGCTACCGTGCTTCGCTGATGTGATGGGTCTTCTGTGACGCGCTTGGCGTTTGCTTGGCTTTCGCGTTATACCGTACCAAATGGTCTTCTATCCGGTGTAGCGTTGGTCAGTCGGCAAGCCCAGTGGTCAGCCAAGAATAAACAGGAATCGGTCGTCGGAATGGGGAGAAGGCGAACGGACGCCGGGCATGACAGATGACCAGCGGCCACCATCGTCTCATGCATTTATACTGCAGAAACATTGGTGGAACGTGTTTATTCGGGAGAGGCGGCGGACACCTCTAACGGCCCCCGTTTCGACCACCGCCGCCATAAAAATAATGTGTTAGCAGGCCAAACATTCCCTTTCCTGCCCACCCAAGAACAACCAACACGTAAAAACCACCGGCCGGCCGGCGGTGGGTGAGTGGGTGGGTGGAGTACCAAAACACGCCTTGCCTGCTGATTGTATTCCTCACACCCGATTCAAGTCCCCACGTTGGTGGCCGGCCGAATGCGAAGAAAAATGTTGTTCTTTTAACGTTTCTCACTCGGAACCGTTTAGGTAACTTCAGCCGGAGAGAAGTTGGAATTGCGACACAGGGAGAGGAGAGCATAAATTATCGTCCCAGTTTCAAATATCATTGCATAGCCTACCACGAAAGCAATCGGAAAATTTAAATATGTCAACATGTTTACTTTGGAATGAAGCAGCCATTCGATACGACGCATAATGCGCAAAATTCCAAAAACAAATCCGAGACAATGATCGCAATCTTGGCGAATTTTCGATAGTCTGGATTGCTGGAGTTGGAAAACGCAGCCGACGATCTTCATCAGGTACTATTTTAAAGCTCACAAAATACACTAGTTAGTCATTTTAGAATGGGCTGGGACTAACTAGTGTTTTGTGGGGTATAAAATAGTGCCTGAGGAAGACAGTCGGCTGCGTTTTCCAACTCCAGCAACACAGACTATCGAAAATTCGCCAAGATTAATGTGATCACTGTATTGGATTTGTTTTTGGAATTTTGCGTACGGTGCGTCGTATCTAATCAGAAAATTGTCAGTCTTGCTTGAAACAGTGACTCAAAAGAACTTTACATCGTGAAGTAGTGATGTAAAAGTCTAGCGATGTAAATTAATATCACAAGCCCAAAAGTAGTTTGCAGGCGATATGATGTAGTCCCCTGGCTGGTATGCCTACAAGTCACATCAAAGCAAATACATTTAATTTTCGGCTCTACTTTGTGAGCCTTGTTCACCTACAAAGTCAAAGAAAATTAAGACAATGCCATATACTACGAAAATTATACAATTCAGAAGCATACTTACGGGGGAAAAAAGGTAACAACTGTGGGAGGAGCAAGGAGTTGCTGCCTACATGAAGAGAACCATATTGGAATGACGTCATCAAGCTATAAAATATTAACCGGTAAATTGTTAAATATTAACCAGTTAATATTTGGGTGACGACATTTCCAATATGGTGCTGTTCATGTATGCAGCAACTCGTTGCTCTCCCACCATTTTACCTGTTTTTCTGTAAGTATGTGCTTCTGAATTGTATCATTTTCATACGAGTGTTGTCTTTGTGGTGATCAAGGTTAGCAAAATAGAGGCGAAAATTAAATATCTTTGCTTCGAAATGAGACGTGGGGCCCACGTCAGTCGGGGACTATACCTTATTTGCCAAATAAAATTGATAGGCCTAGTGATGTAAAATTAGTAGTTTTAGTGACATAAAAGTTATGCTAATAACCTTCACGAATGTAAATAATGTTAGCACTCATGTGCCAGCTGGCCAGTAGATATTAAAATTAGCTCGCCAATATCTACACTCTGCTCGCCACGTGGAAAAACAGTTAATACAATTTTCGGGTGTTTTTAGGATTAAAGTTGAGCGTTCAACAAGGGGCCCGAAGATGTAACAGATTTTCGCAGCAGTTTATGCAGGTTTAGCTTATGCTTTTTTAAAATTTTTTTAGTATTTTTGATTTCTTTCCACTAAACTACCACCATGCTCGGATTACACTGAAAAGACCACACGTGACCTTTCTGCTTCACTAATTGCACAGACCGAAGCCATACTCGTCGCTGATTGGTCACGGACAAACAAACATCGTCGAAGACATCGACACATTGATGGGGGCTAGTGTACTCTACTTAAATTTTATGTTTAAACCTCGACTGTTAATACTTCTAAAATAAAACATTATGTCGAATGTAGAACAGGGTTCAGACAATTTTTTAATTCTGAATTTCCCATGTTTCCAGGTGCCATCCAATGGCAATTTCCAGGTGTTTACGATATGTTTCGTTAGGGAAACAGGCAATAGCTAATGGTTTTATTAATATTTGTACGAAAATAATCCAAAATAACGAAAACAGCTTTAAAAATAGCTGTTTAGAGACAAGTCTGGACAGGGCTAAACGTATTTTCATCACAGATATTGGTACTATATCCTAAAATTTGGTTTATTGAAGTTATGTCTAAAATACTTGAACATATTAAAGCATAAATTAAAATGTTCGCTAGTGGCCTTGGATTTTGTTTTTGATCTGCTAATTCAACGGAACGTACAGAACAGACACAATGACATTTTTTCGAATTTCCCTGTCTTTTCCCTGATTTTCAAAAAATATTTTTGCTTTCCCTGAAATTTACCCGAGTTTTGGCTCCGTTTTCATTTTCCCTGAGATTTCATGGTGTTGTCTGAACCCTGTAGTATGATAATCCGAGGTGGAAAAAAAAAAATTCTATGTCACCACTCCCGCTTCTGCGGCATCTACAATTTGTGGATTTTATCCCCCAACTCCTTGAAATCCAGAACTCAAAATCTGGAAAGGAGTTTCTTCGTGCTAAAACACACAAGTTATGGATCTCGCAAAAGCGCTCGGGCTTGTATAGCCGAGAAAGATTCCTTCTCGTGCTTCAAGCTTTAACGACATTGTTTGCATCTGTCCTCTAAGATATTTGCACCTTGGACCTCTTCTGAACGCAACGTTAGTTTCTAGCGAGCAGGATTCCGTAATGAAAAACGCGAAGCGAGATACCATTAGGCTGGATACCATCATGGCGCGTTTATGAAACGACTCGCCTTTGCATTCTCGTAGCTAGAAGATAGGAATTATCTGAAATTCCAACATGGCGGTGGTTGTTAGCTCTCTGCCAACTCACAACGAAACGAGTCAATAATTGTGTTTAGAAATTGTTGGGAAAATTGTTTCGTCAGGAGGAATTGTTTATCTTACTGTCACGAATTATAAGACTGCAAGCATTTGCTCAAACGATATCGGAATCAGCTAATTGAGGAAGCGTTGTTACCATGGCAATGACACCTTTGCCATCGTGGTTAAATTCTATAGTGTCCGCGGCCTATCTTGAGTTCTCCGCAGAACGAACACAGATAATCGATTGTACGTTTTCGGTAGCAGAGTGCCTTGCTGATATCCAAGATGGTTACAATAACAATGGCAACCGTCGATCAAAGCCGCCTACTCCAGGAAGACGTAGCCGATCACAAAATACGCCGCGCACACAATAGTTGCGAGAATACAAATGCGAGTCGTTGCGTAAACGCGCCCTTACACTGTTGCGTGTGTGTATGACCGTTTCGCCGAATCCAGTTTCGCCGAATCCCATTTCCCCGAATTTTAATCAGGGCATTCCTTGCAATTAGGAATGCGCCTAACTTTTCCCATGTTCAGTTTTTAAAAGAATATTTTGATTCGGCCAAACGCGACTTGGCGAAACGTTTATTCCCCTTTTCGCTGAATTTTAATCAGTGCTTAATTTTCGGTGAAACGGGGTAGATTTTCGGCGAAACGGGATTCGGCGAAGCGGGTACACACCGTTGCATGACTTAACTAAAAGACACGTCAAGTCTACGTAAATTAAGTCAACAAATTTCCAACTTTTAGGTAACAGCTGACAAGTTACTTTAAGGACCGACAACATATTTTTGTGAATAACAGTGAATTTTTGCAACTCATGCTAAACGGAATCGCAATTCCCTTTTTAAGTGTCAACACAAATGGTTTTAATGCAACCGTATTTTCCACTACGTCTCTAGCACTACACAGGGATACGCGAAGGTCGAACAGTTCCAGGCGAGTCGAGTTCTGACACGGACTCAAGCTCGATTCGACCCATTGCGCAAAAACTGGAACTCGAATTTTTCGCATATTTCGTACGAAGCAATACAGAACTAAATATAGTTAGCGGTGAACTTCAGCGGTAAACCACGTAGGCTAATTAACGTTAACTAGTTTGTTTTTTTCACTTAAAGTTTTCAGAAGACATAAGAATCGATGGAAGACTTCACGTATTCATGGAGATATGCTTGTTTAATATTATTGGAAATGCCTAACAATCAGGTCGAGAAGCCTTACGCAAATTAGTTTAATTAAAAACTGATGCAAAAAATCGACCTTGGCTCGTGACTGGAACCACTGAACTAGACTCGAAATGACTTTTTGGCCTCGCACAGCCTTAGCTAAGCCCTGTTCGATCTGGTAACTCATTTTCTAACGTCAAGGTCCCATCTCCTAGCTCCCAACAACGAAAATCAAACGCACTTAAACGGTATCTTTCAAACTCCACCTCACAATCTTTGAACTTGTTCCAAACTTTAAACTCGGACTTAAAAAGGAAGGGGGCGGGGGAGGCGAAGGGGAGTTACACAAAACTTCATTTTATAGGTTTGCAGCCATCGTCCAACACACAACCATAACAAAGTTAGTCTAATTTGTTCGTTCCAAAAGCACCAAACGTTTACGATCGTCCGAACTGGGGAACCCATCTTATCCACCGTCTCAATAATAATGAGTGAGTTACACAACCACCCCCCCCCCCACCCCCTCGCCAGATGAAGAGATCGAATGGTTTAAATCTTATAATTCGTGTTGCGGTCCCACATTCCACAACATACACAGAAACGAAATTGAGAACCTCGGGGCGTCAACAACACCGATCGTTTCCCCAAGAGTATATTATACGACACCCCACCAACCCACCCAAGTTCCCACTTCCCCCCTTTATACCCCAATCCCAAAGAGAAAGGAGCTAAAATCCATCGGAACCAACCAACGGGGCACGTCAAGAAAGTGAAATAAGACTTGCGCGTGGCGTTGTCAAAGACGTTGGGAACCACGACTCCTCCCCTCACTCTCCCCCCCCCCCCTGGTCATCCACGGTCACAGAACAAGAGGAGCAATCACGTCCCCCTTATTAAATTCTGTTGAATTCGGGTAGTAAGGGGGGGGGGGTGTGGTGGCACAGGCCGTGACGTCACAGTCCAGGGCGGACCAATAACCGTTTTCGATTGGCTGACGACCGAGTTACGACTGCTATTTCTTACGAGTCCGGACGTCTTTCCCAACGACAATTTCGCGTCAGTAAATTCGACTGGACGACGTACGAACGGGACAGTTGGTCTGCGCGCGAAATCCATTTCACCTGCTCCGCCCGTATTCTCTCTCTCTCTTTCTCTATCATTCTCTCCATTTTTCGTTCCATCTCTCTTCCCTTGTCTTATTTTCAGCCACAACGTTTGACATCTCGATTCTTTCTTTTCTTTCTTTTTTTATTTTTTTTTTTATCATTTTTCCTTCCTTCGTGTTCCTTGGCTTATAAAGACTACCTATAAGAAATTTATTTTTTTTCATTTCTATTTTTTTTATTTTTTATTATTTGGTGGGGGAGTCTTTCTTTCAGCTGCTAGAACTTCTTCAGTTTTTGAGTGTGATGGGATGGGTTGAAATAGAAAGGTATTGACTGAGAAAAATCTAACGATTCCACTTCTGTTTATGATGGCTCACGATCCCCCTCTCCCTCCTTCCCGCACCTTCAACCCAAACGTCATCAAATTCTAAACGATAAAGGTTTCGGCAAACCAAGAACAGATACCATGACGGCAGGAAGCGGACGATTACTGAATTTTCATCTAAGCCTATTATTTGAATTGCTTATGAGAACTAATGCGCGTAGATAAACACTAACGGTGGGGATATCCAGTTGAGGTTTAACGTTAACCTTTTGGCTAAACTCGGTAATACGGAAAAATGTTCATATCCATCACGAAATAAGTTGAGGGCTAATTTAGCCTGAAGATCGACGTCTAAGGACTAAAGAGCTAACAAAACCCCAACTTAGTCCAACATGGATATCACCAACCTTTTTATCGAGTCTACTAACTCCCAGGTCGAGGTTTAGTTAGATCCACGGCTAAGCCAGTCCGGGGCTAGTTTAGCCCTCAACTGGACATCTCCACCGTAATCATTCTAAGTCAAACGGGATAAACACAATTGTGTGTATTGTATCAGGTGCAAAGAATGCCCAAGTGTACCTTGGACAGTGCCGGGGAGCTGTCGGAGTCCTCAAACAGGACCATGCAGGGGCCATCGCAAGAACAAACAAATCTCGCGCCGTGACGAAACGCTCAGAAGAAGCCAACCACATTATGGACGTCCGAAACACCACTGTGATAAACGGAAAGCCAGTAGAAAATTAGAACACAACTAGAAGCATACACTATTACTGTTCACCGGAAGAGAGCAATATCAAAACTTCCCAAACCTGGAGAGGAGGCGAGGTGTCTTCAAGTCACTGCCAGTCAATAATACATAGATATCAGTGGTGCATTGGAGTTCTCCAAAATGGCCGACTGATCAAAGTCGTTGTCTCATTCTTATCAGGTTTTAACGGCATGTACATATGTCGTTTTTTATTGTAAGTATATGCACTGGAGAAAGTTGTGGAAGGTTGTATGAGGGCTCATCATTCATCATTTTGTTGATCGGTCTTATTTAGGTGACCAATGGAAGCAATAATTTCCCGGAAATTAAATTCCGTTCGGCTTTTTGATGAATTGTGGTTTTCCTCAATCCCTGTCAGGAGTAAAACAAAAATGCCCATTGTGTTGACGTGCCCTTTCTTTCATACCCTGGCCTTCCTTCCTACACTGAAAACTAAAAATAGCTAAGATTCGTAGGCCTGTATTATTACAGTTGACTGAGATAACGATATGACCTGAATTCTCACCCCTGAAATACTGATCACTACACATACGACCCTTTCATCTGAACCAAATTTCGAATTAAGGACAATTCCAGGGCGCGTTGACCCAACGACTCGGAACGCAATTTTTTTCCATCACTACCTTTTCGCAATACTACATTCGCCGCTGCTTCTCTCTTTAACGGAGCTTACGGCTTTCGAGTTGATACGTAACCACGGCAACAGTGCGGACGGAGATCCACCCTCGCAGCTCACGACACGACGTATGATGCATGCGGCATGACAGTGTCGATTCATGACAGCAAGAAAACAATCCCTATTGCAATATAAAATGGCTGACTGGTTTCTGAATGCCAGTATTCGACGGTTTGTTTTCGATTCGACTGACCCGCAACGGGCGCCATGTTGGATTTGAATTCTTGTCGCGAGATGATGCTAGATTTTCAACCATCGTTTAATCATTGCTAGAAGCTGTTCTTTGAGAGAGAATCAGGCAAATTTAGGAATCGCAAGAAATTATGACAGTGTTGAAGCAATGTATAAAGTTACAGTTGTACTTTATTCTTTAATCCTTGTTATTTACAATATAATTAATTGTATTTCTTTAGTAGAAACTGGAAACCATCGTAAATAAATAACGATATCTAGCAAACAGCTTCCGACGAGCAAAAGGTCTTGTTGGCATAAATGCACCCTTACGTCGCTTCACAATTCCGTTAAGCTAACCAACTCGCTTTCACAAATTTTCTGTGACAACGTTTAGAAGTATGTATCAGTCGTGTAAACAGTAAAGAATTTCTCCTGACGAAACTACTTTTTCAGTCGTTTGTGGACTCGCAATATTTGGAATTTGTGGACTCGCCGTGCTGGAATTTCAGATAATTGCCAGCTGCGCGAGAAGATCACTACGTAAACATGCGCCTTTAAACACTACTAGCCACCCCCCCCCCCCCGACATGGCTGGTTTTATAGAGCATCGTTGTGACTTCCCATTTGCAAGAAAATACTGTGATTTTCCGTTAGTAGTCGCACAAGCTTTAGTTAGATCCAGGGTTAAGAGACATAGAGGCCTAGATCCCGTTTGCATGAAAATATTTTGACTGGAAAAAAACATGACGTCATCAGCACTGTTCGTCTTGTTGAAAAGACAGTTCGACTCCTTACTTATACAGACAACTAGAGGAAGCCCATGCTATGCACGGGGCCGGTCATGAATCAAGTTTACGGACACATTTCCCGGGACATTTTCCCGGGACATTTTTCCGGCACTCTTCCCCACGACTTGTCAGACTGATCGACCACTCATGCCTGCCTCCTGTTTGCATGCAGGTAGAATGGGAGAGCGCATTTACAATACGGGCGCGAGGAGGGGAGAAGTGATTGTTCGGCCCGACGACTTGTCAGATTGAACCTTTATTGAGTCGATCGACCACTCATTCCTGCCTCCTGTTTCCATTCAGATAGAGTGGGAGAGTGCATTTTCAATGCGGGCGCGAGGAGGGGAGAAGTAGTTTTCCTTTTAGCCGGCCTCCGACATTATTATAAAGATTCTAAAAAAGAAACAACAACAAACAAAAGTATTAAGATTATCGAGATTCCCACTAAGTACTTCAATAGAATAAAGATTACTGAGATTCCCACCAAGGACGCCAATAGGATAAGGATTGCCGTCATTCCTACTGCGGACACACACACAAACACAACTACGATCTAGTTACATAGATTAGCAGCGGTATTCATAGAACCACGAGGGGCAATGTCTCTAGGTAAGCCAGTCTGAAAGTAATCTGTTGCATAATTAACAATAAAAAAAAATAAAAACAACTTATTCAGCAACTGCCTAGTTCTGCTCAATCTACGCTTCGTTTTACGACCAGGATGGAGATTGACCGCCTGAAAGTTAGAGTCGGCTTTGCTGCACAACAAACGGTATTAAGTCGGGTGCTCCTCTTGTGGCAGAACAGGGAAGTTCTGCTACCGTGGAGATTTAAGTTTACTTGAGCGGATTTCCCCGTAGTTCAACATTAAGGCAATGCCAATGGCGGGACTGGTATAAGCGTACAGAAACAAATTAAAAATCAATTTTAGTATTTTTAATTTGTGTTTTAAAGTGGGCGTGTAGCTATCGTGATTTTTGTGTCATGGGTATAACGGAGCTTTACAGCGAATTGTTTTTTTCAACGTTGCGTGCTTTGCGTAATATAAATGGATGCTTTGGGCTTTCTACAGAACTTAAACAGTAATTCCCAGGTGTCTACAAATAAGTTAACCAACCATTGCTGTTGTTACCACGATTTGAACTTTAAGTCGCGAAAAGTTTCAGAAAAAAAATTGTTTACCTTCCCCGTGAGAATTAGAAATGTACATATTGGAGACACGGGCACTTCAGTTTTCGAAAAAGGGTTCTAATGGTTTAACGAGCGTTAACCACTCCTGGTCATCTGCCCGAAGCCCTCAGGTCCTATGTCTGCAACAGCCAGATTCCCAGGCGGTCACCCACCCAAGTATCAATCCAGCCCAATGTTGCTTAACTTCGGGGATATGACGAGAACCGGTGTTTCCAGCACTGCAAGGCCGCAGACTTGTTGCTTCAGTTTTTGTTTCATCTATATTACAATGAGCTACGATCGGACAGAATATAACATGAGCAACAATGACGGTACTGTTGTCATACGTAGGTTTGCACAACAATCACGTAAAGGAAGGAGTGTGTAAAGTCATTTAATGACACATTCTTCAATAAGAAACCTGACAATTCCACCTACTTTGCGAGATATTTTATCACCCAGAAGACGATAGTGTGTGGAAACACATCACAGGATATTCTTACCACTTAACGTACGCCGGTCTAATAGGAAGCCGTGCTATCACCTAAAGAGCCTACTTCTATGTTATCTACTCCTATCCTGTCACATGCCCGTTTGTTGTCGCATTGGTGTTTGCTTCTGTTGGGGCCTGAGTACATTGCCTACAGTTTACTATAGAACCATTGTTTACATATATGAACCATACCGCCTGGGAATCTGGCTGTTGCAGACATAGGGCCCTAGGGCTTCGGGCAGATGACCAGGAGTGGTTAACGCTCGTTAAACCCTTTTAACCATACACGTCATAGAATTTCGTTTATTACTGATTGTGACTGCTAAACAACATTATTACCCGTCAAGTGGCAATGCCGCAATTAATGGGGGTGGGGGCCGGGCCGCTGCAACGGTGCAAGACAACAGGGCGGCTTAATTTTTTTTCGTAAACAGTTCAGCAAAACTCGCTACCTAGCTCTCCACGTAGCCCAGCAGCGTAGAGAAAAAACCCGTTCAATCCGACTTAAGTCACCTAACCTAACCTAACCTAAACGAGCTATTAAAGGCACTGTTGAGGAATGGCACTCGGCGTGTCGCC
>JAHWFP010049318.1:0-18095 GCA_023313725.1 Lithobius niger | reverse complement strand
CCCCCACCCCACACCATTCCCAACCTTCCATCAGTTGGAACAGGCCATTTACATTCGCCCCTTGTGGCTTTCAGCTGGTTAACGAAGGTTTTTTTTTTTAAACGTCGGGAACAACGAACATACTTGGGCTGCTCAGTTTCAAGAAAATGAAACAGGTTTTCTTAGGAATAATAAAGAGGAACTTCTGCTGCATTCTTTTGCTTTCTTAATTAAAATATAGCATTACTTCTAACGTATTTCATTACGGAAACGTTAAGAGCTACTGGGTAGAGAGAGCCCTTGAATAGAAGCCTGGGGGCCTAGTCTCGACTTGATCGCTTACAAATCGCATGCGGTTTTATCAAAATTCACGTGTGATGGCACGGAAGAGGCATGATTATGGCGCTCTTTTTGGGACAAAACAGCATGCGATTTGAAAAGCGCAACTCGAGACTAAGGCCTCAGATCCGCTTCACGGCAAAACGCGTCAGCATACTGAGTACTTGCAAGGTGCTCCTGTCTTGACAAGATTAGAGACTATTGCAGTTTCGAACGTAATTTATTATCGCGAAGTTTTCCCACTGGTAGGTGCACCTTGATGCATCCGAGTTTGTTTAGTATGAGGCCACAGTATGGCGTGCGCCTATGGCAAGCCATTCCGTCTTTTATTGCAGAATTACAGATATCTTTAATTTAACTGAAGATATCTGGAATTCTCTTAAAGATATCTGTAATTCTTTAAAGATATCAAAAGACATTTGCAGATATCTGTAATTGAATTAGAGATATCTGTAATTGAATTACAGATATCTCTAATTCATTTAAAGATATCTGTAAATACACGCCATATATAGATATCTGTAATTCAATTACAGTTATCTCTAATTCAATTACAGATATCTCTAATTCAATTGCAGATATATGTAATTGAATTACAGATATCAATAATTCAATTACAGATATCTGTAATTCATTTAAAGATATCTGTAAATACGCGCCATTTATAGATATCTGTAATTCAATTACAGATATCTGCAATTACCGACATCTAGTGGAGAAAAATGTAACCAACGCCAGAAAGGAAGACATACCGCCGCAAGCACAAAGGTGTTGTTTCCTGTCCGCCGGTGTCCGCCAGGCCCTACCCTCTGCAATCGGGTCGGGGGCTCATCCTCCCACCCGCCGGGGGGGGGGGGGCACAACAACCTATTTACTCAGTCACTGGCTGGGCTCGCTTGGCTGGGAGCATTGTGTTTTTACTTTGATGTTAAAAGCAAGCAAGAGAATGACAACAATTCCGTCACACATCTACTGATATCTCTTCATTCAATTAATCATTACCAGAAATCAGCTGTCTTACTCGTCAACCTTGTCGAACTCACACATAGTTTAAAACTAGTTTAAGAGAGGAAGTGAAACAAAATAAAGTAAAAAACCGGAATTGTATTGATCATTTAATCAATCAAAAACACTCGTAACTACAGGTATTGTAGTAAACGGGAAAATAGCGTACCACTACATCACAGTTGCATTGATAAAGAAGTCATGTAGAAACCAATCGGCAAAGTGAGAAATTCAGAAAGGAAAAAGAAAAATACCATATACCACAAAATGTGGAATACACCAACACAAATGTTTATTGGTACTGTAATACCAAAACCGAAACTCTTGGTTTTTAAATACAAACAAAAATAGTAAAAAAAATACAAAAGAATAGGCTGCAAAAGCTAATATCAGTAAAATTAACAAGCAAAACACTACGGAACAAACTTTCAAAAAGAAATTATCGTACAAACAGTGGCACGTTACAACAGGCTGATTAGGCGCAACCTACGACCCTAAAAGTTTAAAGAATTTTTGTCTTGTATTATGAACAGAATGTGTTCTTCAGAACTTGGACAAATAATTTGGCTCCAGGAAAATTTATTAAAAAAAATAACTTCGTACCACTCAGTTGGACGTTACTGAATGGAGTATGAAAAACAAAAGACAACTACAGGCCCAGACTGACAGCCCAGGGGGCCCAAGTGCCATGACCTTTTAAAAGACCCCCAAACATAATTCAGAGGGGGGGGGGGGGGGTGGATGGCGGCCCCATAACGGACTGGTCAATATTTATGGCCGGGAGGGGGGAGGTGGAGGAAATGAAAATGTTTAATTTAATGTTTGAAGTTTTAGTCGGTGAGATTAGCTTGGCGTTTAATATCACGACTTCACGCGGCCGAAAAGCTTGGCAGGAATCCTTACAAGTTTTGTTGTGGTATAAAATTCAGTAAAATAAATATGCACTTAACAGTCCGAATACTTTAAATAAAGTATGTACCTTCTGCAGAAGGCACATACACAGTACACACACCAGATCACAGTAATAATACCAATATTGATCTAGTTAATCTTCGTTTAAAACTGCGAACGTTTATATTAGTTTAGGAGAACTCTCTAGAGTACCAGAACACAACAACTGAATCCACAGGCTAAAAGCAGAAATAATTTGCATGGTTCAGCCCCCTTCCCCCTCCGAATTGTGTTTGGGGGTCTTTTAAAAGATCATGGCACTTGGGCCCCTGGTCTGTCAGTCCGGGCCTTTCACCGTGACGAGTTGCGTAAAGAAGAGTGTATTTTGGAGCTACAGACCTGCTAGGTCAGCAGTTCCGGGGGGGGGGGTTATACAGAGGGTCGATATTAGGCACCACACTACGAAGTGGCCTCAAAACAGAGTCGGGAGGGCCTCCAAATGGAAAAATACAAATACATCAAATACAAATAAACGTCGGCAAATGTCTAAGAAAGTCCAGAAATTTTCTTGGTAACAGGTCCCGTTCTTTTGGTTCACCCCGAGCCATTTTTTATTTTCCGTCGTTTCTTCTTTTCTTTTTCTGTTTTTATTAAATTAGCATTGAATTAGTATTTTCCTCGGCCGTGGCGAGATTCGAACCAGCATCGGCTGGCTTATCAGATGAGGTAGTGACTAACGTCCTAGACCAATGGACCACGAAGACAAGTTGGAAAGAAGGGTTGAGTTGTTGGTATAAAAGATAAGATTGGAGTTGAAGGAGATGACATCATTAGGCATGGAGTTTTTAGAGGAAGTTGACTATTTAAAAAAAAATCTGCAGGACTATTAATTAAAAAAAAAGCATCTCTACAGGGTGCCATTACATCTAAATATGGTCCCCCCCCCCCACCCCCCTCCCCCTGGGCATGTGTGGACGTGTCCCGGCATGAATCTGGACAACTGGCTAAAACTAATATTACTTGCGCACAATTTTCATTTACACCATGGCAGCCAAACTGAAAAGACTTTATTATTCTGCTCAGATGCCAGGGAGTTTGGGAGGGATTGATGCTTTAAGGAAAGCGAGCGGGGATTTGCTAGCAAAAACTTTAGACTTTCTGCAGGGCGAACGAACCTATACTTTGCACAAGCCATTGAGAAAGACATTTCCGCGAAACAAAACTATTTCGTGGGAATAGATTATTTATGGCAGGCAGACTTGGTTGATGTTGAATCATTGGCTAAATACAACCAAAACTTTGCTTACTTACTCACTGTAATCGACGTGCTCTACAAGTATGCCTGGGTTGTGCCTTTAAAAAATAAACAAACTGCCACAGGATTGAAAGCATTTCAAACCATTTTTAAACAGGGCCGGAAGCCATCCAAATTAAATACGGATATGGGCGGAGAATTTGAATCCAAGGCACTTACTGATTTTTTTAAGAAAAATAATATTTTATTTTACTTGGCTAAAGGAGAGAAAAAAGCTGTGGTCGTAGAACGCTATAATAAAACACTAAAATCTCGCATGTGGCGGTATTTTACGCACAAAAACACGTTATGTTACACCAAAGTGTTAAAACAATTGGTCAGCTCTTACAATCGAACACATCATAAGAGTATTGGAATGCGACCGATCGATGTCAATGCTGACAACGAGGCAGCGGTGCGCGAGCGCTTGTGCGGCGATGACGTCATGAAAAAAACTCCCACCCCCGACTATAAATATCAGATTGGTGATACCGTCAGGATCAGTAAGTTAAAGCACGTCTTCGAGAAAGGTTATATCCAAACTGGATAGAAGAAGTGTTTACAATAGCGAGTACAATACCTAGAAGACCGGCCGTATACAAAGTTAAAGATTCTAATGGCGAACTGATTTTGGGCACATTTTACGAGCAAGAATTGCAAAAAGTGCGAGTCGATAAAGACCAACTCTATATTATCGAAAAAATTTTGAAACATCAAAAACGTAAAGGTATAAACCAAGTGTTCGTCACGTGGAAGGGCTATCCAAAGTCTATGAATTCTTGGGTTGATGCTTCTTCCTTAGTAAAATCATATTGGAGAGCTTTTACGTAATTTTACCTTCCAACGTTAAAAATGGAGGTAGTATGTCGCGTTATATTACGCCTCTGCCTTACACTTTAGAATTGAGCGGTAAGTGGGAAGTTGCACTCACTGAAATGTTCATGTCCCACTCCTAGTTTAATATCGACGAATCAACCAATACGATAGAATTTTACGAGGGTAACAGAGCAGAGGGCATGCCGCCTACAACACCCGTTGCAGCATCGATTGAAACCAACAATTACTGGAATTATGATAGAGCGATAGACCAACCTGCTCAAATTTTTTCACACGTGACTGGAAATCAACAAAGACCAATCATTCATCGGAAGCAAGACTGCCAGTAGGCTACTATGAAACTGTTAAAGACATTATTGAAGCTATTCACAAGTCATTGTCGGAACTTGGGCAGCAAAACATAAAAATTAAAAAAAAAAACTTTAATGGCAGTATTACTGCTGAAACTGAAAGTGAGGCCACTTGTGGTTGAATGAAAACTTGGCTCAAATGCTGGGATTTTCCATTCAGTATTTAAAGGGGTTGGCTTCAGCAGATGTAAAGAATGGTATGTACAGCGCCGTAGTGTACGCTGATATCATCCTGCCTCAAATTATGGGAGACACGCAGGCTCAAGTGTTACGCGTTGTTCCCCTATACGGCAACCCCGGAAATTTATTAATGTACAGATTCCCTACCCCAGATTATGTACCGATTTCACGAAATAGTATTCCCTCAACGCACAGATCACGGCGAACCGATAGTATTTCAACAAGGTAAGGTGTATTGTAAGCTTCATTTTAGACCCAGCTTCAGTTGAGTAAACATGGCAGTCCCGCACGTCTCCGATCCTAATATTTACGTTAAATATTATATGGAAGAAGCTGGTGGAAGTAATCAGCTGTACTACAGGGGAAGCCCTGGGTGCAGAGGGGATTCGGTTTAGGTAGCATTTTGGGGCGTCTGTTTCGTTTTGCAATGCCTTTAATAAAACGTGGCGCTTCACACGTAGGCCAAGCTCTTGCTAGAACTGGAGCCAATGTTGCTCTCGATGCGGTGGCCGGTTCAGACATCAAAGATAGCACCAAAAGTCACTTACAAAATATGGGTCGTCGACTAGCGGGTGATGCTGCAACTTGCATTAAAGATCAAGTAGGTGACGGCCGAAAAAAAGGACTTAAAAGGAAGCGTTCGAGTGGAGGACCTCATTCTAAGCGCAGCCGTGCTAGAGCAAAGTACGACATTTTTACCTCCTGAGATGGCGTTACTTCATCACAAATCTGCGAAACGGAAATTCTCGTTTTTTTAGAATCAAGTTTAGCAGAATCAAAATATTCTTTAAAAATGTAATGTTGGAAAACTTTTAACTGCATTCCTAATTGGAAGTAATCTAGGGTTAGTTGTGGTTTCTGATGCATGTTTAGCCACAACGATAGTGTTGCTTCATTTTTAATTTACCGCTATTTTCTTTATATTGCTCGAATATTCTACGGTGCTATATCTAGGAGTTAATGAGGTGAAAGGGAGCCTTTAACGTAAGACAAAAATTCTTTAAACCTTTAGGGTCATAGACACGCGTCTAATGAGCCTTCCTAAAATGTGCCTCTGTTTATAAGATAATTTCTTTTCAAAATTTTGTTCTGTAATTGCTCGTTAATTTCACTGATATTAGCTTTTTAAAACCTTTTTTTTTTTTTTTTTTTTTTTTTTACTATTTTTGTTTATATGAAAAAACCTAAACATTTCAGTTTTGGTATTGCCTATAAACATTTGTGTTGCTAGTGGCCACATTTTGTGGTATATGTTATTTTTATTTTTCATTTCTGACTTTCTCACTTTTCCGATTGGTTTCAAAATGACTTCTTTATCGATGCAAATGTAATCAAGTCCGCTATTGTTTTTGTTCATACAAATCGATACACGTGATCAATACAATACGCTTTGTGTTATTTTATTTCACTTCCTCTCTTGTTCAGTTTTGCACGATGTGTGTGTTGGACAAGGTTGACGAGTAATAGTGCTTAATTCCTAGTAATTAATTGATTCAAGAGACAGCTATCAGTAGATGTGTGAAGGGGCTGTCATTCTCCAGCTTTTAAACTATTTTTGAAGAGCATGCTTAGTATTTAACATTAAATGATGATCAATTTATTGCAGAGATTTTTTTGCACAGCATCACTTTACGATTTTTAATCAATCCTAAGTATCTTTAAATCAATTTATACATTTACGTTCTTTTTGTATTTTTTCTAGTGGTATGTTAACACAATGCTCCCAGTCGACTGAAGGCTGTCACTCCTCCGAAAGGTTATTAGAGGATTAGCGCCCGCCCGCGATTACAGAAAGTGGAGCATGAGTTGGGGACAAAGAATACAACCCTTTCTGTGCCTGAGGCGATGCTTTAGATGAAAGTGATAGCGTAGCAAACATTCCTTGCAATTGCCTTCGTTGCAATTTTCTCCACTAGATGTCGGTAATTGCAGATATCTGTAATTGAATTACAGTAATCTATAAATGGCGTGTATTTACAGATATCTTTAAATGAATTACAGATATCTTTAAATGAATTACAGATATCTTAAAATGAATTAAAAGATGCAATAAAAGACGGAATGGCTTGCCATATGCGCCATGCAAGGCACTCTGATACAGGCTTCCACCGCTTCCACTAAACCATGACTTAAATACTCGATCATAAAAGAATAGGGACAAAAAAGGGCAATATCTCTGTAACGAAGCATTTTTGGATAGGTGTTATATAGAACTTTTCGACTTGTCTTTACTTCCTGAGTATGCCCTGGAAGTTTATCGGTTTTATTCTGAAACACCCTGTATAACTGGAGCAGTACATGTCATATCAAAAACCAAAAATTGGCAAAAGAGACCGCAAAGTTTCGAATGATTCGACCCTGCATGCAAAGGAATGATATCAAAATACCAAAACTTATCGATAAGTTAATCGCACCAACTAATAGTTCAAAGGTTAAATGAAAACTATTACATTACTACTATCGGTACCAATGTTCAAGTTTCATTTAGCGTCCAAAGTATTACTCGGTGTGATTAGCCTGGTGAATGTTTTGCTGTGTTGATAACACTCCTTTGAAGTGCCGTACCATTCGGAATTGGCGTTCCCTTTTACCAGTTTTTGTTTTTGTTATGATATCACTTCTTTTTTTTTTTAATTGTGCATTTGACTCAATCAACTAGCCTGCAGATGTGTAATAACGTGCCTAACAACAGCGTCAGTGGCCATTTTTCCAATTTTAATTTCATATCACTCCTTTGAGAGGCCAAACCATTCTCAACTTTGTAATTTTTTTAAGTTTTTTTATTTAGTTCATATCATTCCTTTGTGAGGAAGAACCATTCTCAACTTAGTCGCCTCTTCACCAGTTTTTTGGCTTTATTTTGACATTTTGTTTGTTTTTCGTGAATTGGACAACGTTGTTAAGAACTGGACAACGTTGTTTAGATTTGTGACGACACGCTTGCGTGTTCATTGCCCTGGATGAATGGTGCGATCTGGTTTTTCTCCGAATTCGCTTTGTTTTCGGGCTCTTTATCTGGGATTGCTTTCTTGCAGTGATCGTTTGCCACTCGGCGTGTAGAACATCCACTTGCGGTTGAGATTGGTTGAAAGCTGTGAGCTGCTTTGCAGGGTGGAGTTGAGATTTTCATCCAGTGGGTTCCTGGACATTCTGCTGAGTTCGGGAATGAAGTTTCGGCTGGATTGGCAAAGGAAGGGTGCGATGGTGGAGTGAATGTGGTCCCGCCCTATTGTGCCTACGGACTTGCAACCAGTCATTGCTCTTTGTCCCACCAAGCATGGCAGACTATCTGGGATGGTGGGCGCTCTTGCAGGCACTCGGTATAGGGTACGCCTACAGGTTTCGTCACCTCTGTTTCTGGAGAAGGTATGCTCCCATAGGTTTCTGTTGGGCTGGTGTGCTGATCCGGTCTGTGCGTGTGGAACAGACGAGGAGACAGTGTCTCAATTTCTCTTCTACTGGCCGTTTTTGGCACAGGTTGGTCACTCAGCAGGGTACTGGGGTTGGCCGCCCATAAGAAGGGGTTACGGGATGCCGTGCAGAGTGTGATTGCCTTCTGTGATCAAACGGGTCGTTTTGGGGATAAGGAGTCAAGTGTTACACGCTGCACCGTGTGTGTGGGGTAGTATGGGGTGGACGCGAGGTGTTTTGGTGTGGTGCTGCATGGAGTTTGTGGTGTGTGGTTGTTGCAAGGTTAAAGTTGCGAGGGCAGCCATGGAATTTTGTTAGGCAATAAGTTAGCTCATAAGGTAGAGTGTGAGGGGTTAAGCCCGTGATCAGCTCTCGTATGAATAAAGCAAATCAAATCAAATCAGCAAACACGTTGTCCTTGTCCAATCAGAAACGATGCCGACAGTACTAACAATACTTTCGTACTTACGCGACCTCCCACGCCATTCAAGTAATGCCCCTAGGCTGTAAACCAGAAAAGGTATGCAGTTCGTATTGTATTGCAGCCATTAGTCCAGTTTCATAGCTAGAAGCCTTCCCTCTAGTTCAGTATCGGTGAATAATCAACCTATGGGAATTAACATGGGGATGAGCGGACTAGTACTAGCTTGCTAGGTAGTAACACATTTGCAACGTTATTGAGGGTCAGACTTAGCATTGAAAGCCGCTTAGCTGACATTCCTACACCAGTTAATTTTTGTCAGGTGGGTCATTGCTCTCCATTTTACCACAATTTTAGCTTTTTTATCGTATTATTATTTTTTCCTAAGTTCCTGTCATGTGCCCAGCTATGTAATAGTTATAGCCATACTTTTTTTTTATTTTTATTTTTTTTTTTTATTATTATTAAAGAAAGAAAGATGCCACGAAGTGAGCAAACACTTATTAGTGGCAACATTACAATACAATCCATCAACAAAATAATATACATTTCTAGCAATTTAAAAAACAAAACCATCAGAACCATAAACTATATTGTATAATTTGGTACTTCTCCTTTCTAGTACCTTATAGCCCTCTTTATACAGTTCTATTCAAAAATGTATGTCAGAAACGATCATTTTAGCCATTTTTCAATTTTATTTTTAAACCCTATACAACTTCTCAACTAATTAACTCTGAATCAAAAACCCCTCAATTCATTTATTTATCCCCATCAATATAATTAATCCAGTAGTTTTTCATTTTTTGCTTAAGTTCATTATATCCTTTAATTGTTTTTAATGTGTTTGGTATTTTATTGAAGTTTTTCACAGAATTATATACAGTCGTCATTTTTCCGTATTTATTAGACCATAAAGGTAGGAATAAATGGTCTTTTCTAAGTTTCGATTTCGCTTTTTGATTTTGAAGTAAATTTGTTAATGGAAACAAATTTCTTATTGTTATCGTATAATTGCACAGATTTTTTACATTAAGTATTTTATGTCTATCTCTGATTTCCTTCACGTTATTATTTTGAAACAATACTTTTAGTACTTTATTCTGTAATTTTTGTAATTTATTCAACATGTAATTGCTTGCATTACTGTAGATTTCGCAGGCATACAGCAAATTTGCTTCAATCCACGCTGTGTAAATTAGTTTTTTATTTCTATCGTTTATTGCCTTTCTTATTTGATATAATTTAGGTATTAGTTTTTTTATTTTTATAATAATGTTGTCTACATGATCTTCATGCTTCCATTTATTGTCAATGCAGTATCCTAAGTATTTAACCTTACTTTCTTTCTTCATGATTTTATATAAATTTTTTTTATTGTCAGAGTAAATTTTTATTTTTGCCTCCTGACCTAATTTCTTTGTGCCCGTTGAAATGTCCATATTTATTGTTTTGTCCTCATTGATAAATACCTGGTTTTTCCAACACCATTCTTGTATTTTGTCAAAATCCAGTTGCAGTGTACCCATAGTTAAGTGATAGATAAGTGATTTATCGTGCGCCTTTTTCGCTAACAGGTTTCGAGGACTGAAAGAAAAGTCCGACACGTAGCCGAGAACATTTCTTTTCAGCGGACCATTGTTGCAAAAGTATGGCTATAAGTTTCTTATCACCATACTTTCGTTCTCTTTCGATGGCACCAAGCAATAACGGCACTTTACTTAACACTGTTTACGTGCATCCTTGTTAGCTAACTAACTATTAGTGGCACGTGTTTGTCCATTGTTGTGTTTCGCCCTTCGAAGCTTCCAAGATGGCTGGCAATTGCATATCACCCTATTTGAGAGTGTTGGAATTCTTTAAAGATGGTGACGATTTGTGGCTTAGTTAGGAAAGCCAACGCGTTGAGGGCAAACTTTTGAATAAAAGTAGGCCAGAAGGATTTAGGCAAGTGAGTGCTATTCAGCTCCAAACCTCTAGGCAGTGTGTTGATACTAAACGTTCTACGCTTTGGGCAGTAAATGTGCACTCGGCTTGAACCCAAGGAACATAATGCTCGTTCGGGTGCAAATGATGAACAAGTACCAACCGATGTTTCCTTGATATTGACCGATCCGACGTTTTTGAATTATTGGCTGTGCTATTTTGTAGCAGGTAAATTATAGGTAGCACCACTACATATTCTACAAAAGTGCAAATAAACCATAAGTTTGTCGATTTATGCAAGTGAGTGCTTGTGAATTAATTTAACTATAAACTATCGGTAGTGTTATAATACTAAACGCTCTACATCGTGCCATTACAGGTTCTACAAAAGTCGCACGAAATCAACTTATCAGCCAAAACATTGTTAAAAAGTCTCACGATAAGTAATAGTTATAGCCATACTTTTGCAACAATGGTCCGCTGATAAGTGGTTTTTGGCCCACTTTTTCTTTGACAGATTCCAAGGACTGAAAGATCGTCCGAGGCCGAAGGCCGAGGATGTTTCTTTCAGTCCGAGGAATCTGTCAAAGAAAAAGTGGGCCAAAAAACACTTATCAGCGGACATTGTGGCAAAAGTATGGCTATAAGTTTCTTATGACCATACTTTTCGTTCAACATAAGCACTTTCAGATCAGCGCCAATCCTCCATTTCACGGCGGTTTTATAACAATGTGTCGTCTCAAGAGATGCATGTTGGCGCTGCGTGCATGTTCATTGTTGACTGCTTGTTCATTGTTGTGAATTCCAAACTGCATTTATCACAATGCGCCAAGTTTTGCCCAATAGATTTGGGTGTTTCGAATCTTTTCTCTGACGAGGACGATGAATGGCTTAGCCGATTAAGCCTGTGTGACGAATAGGCTAATGAAGTCAAGCCTCAAGTAAGTAACAGATTTATATGCAAGTGACTTCTGATGAACTTCAGCTTCAAAATTCAAGGCAATGCGTTAATTTGAGACGTTCAATATCTTGGGAGTTAAATGTTTATAGGGCATGGGCAAATGAACGTAATCGCCGTTCTGGTCCTGATGGAGAGCAAGTCCCAGTGGACATTTCGTTGACTGACCGACTCTTTTAATTTAAAATAAGCACGTGCTGTAAAATGAAAGTCTTTTTTTTTTTTTAGTCAATCCTGTTAGTAAAACGCTGTTGTATGTGTTTCAGGTAAAGCATTTCAAAACGTTTTTTAGGTGTGCCAAAAAGTGTTTATTTTAAAACACTTGTTTGAACCGGGTTTAAACATTTAAAAGTGGGCAGGATAAGTGGGCCGGCCCACTTATCCTGCCCACTTATCCGGCCCACTTTTGAAGAATGCGTTAGCAACATAGAAAGCATTGTTGCAACTGGGCTGATACGGGATTTAGCAGCTGACTTTACAATAATGAAAACGGCAAAAGTATGGTCATAAGTAGTTATCGTGTGACTTTTAAACAATGCTTTCGGTGATAAGTTGATTTCGGCGACTTTTAAACGATGCTTTTTCTGATAAGAGAGAATCGTGCTAGTTTTCAAGAAAAAGCATTGTTACAACCGGTCTGATACGGTTGGTTTTTGTTTTGTTTGCACACAGGACGTCTCTGCCGGGCGTCGGAGGGGGAGAGGAAGGGTAATGGTCTGTTGGCTAGTTCGATTCAGTCTTGTTCCTTGCCCCGGTGACCGGTTTCTCACAGTATTTCCGGTCTATTTGGATTAGTTATAAGTTAGGTTAAGGTTCATTTAGTGTGGAGCGTATGACTTTAAGGTCTTTTTGGCTCTCAATAAACAAACAAACAAACAAGCAATAAGGAATATATCGTGCGCCGTTTAAACAATGAAAACGGAGAAAGTATGGTCGTAAGCTTTAGGATATAAGACTTACACTACGGCGTCACGCTACAATGGGTCAACGACAATTGAATTGATGTGATGTTTGTTGCATAACTTGGCGCAACACACTATCGTGTTTTTAGTTTTTGTATTTGCTAATGTCCGGGGAATGTTGCCTGTATTGTAATTGAATTGTAATTTTGCAACATGCGTTAGGATTATTATTAATTGTGTATACTGTTATGTAATGGCGTTATGAAGGCGAAACTTAGGTAAGCTGTACCAGCTAAACCTGTGCCTTCACTACATCTACACAAATATGATCGGATGAGAAAACTCGGTGTGGGTTCTTCCAAGTCGATTTACATGCACCATCATTTTGGAAATTATCATTTTTTTTCACCACTCGTGTTTTGACCAAGTAAACTCACTCTGGCTATTTACTACCAAATAACTTCCCTCGTGCTTCGCACTCGTGAAATTAATTTATGCCTAAGTATCACTCGTGAATTGATAGGGGCCAAAACACTAGGGGTGAACAAATTATCTGAAATTTTCTTTAGCTCTTGGGATATTATGTAGGATATTTTTTTTTCCTTTTGATTTGTGCGTAACTTTTCTCTTGCAAACTTCTTCTTTGGTGGGTAATGGCTGGGAGTCCACAATATCTTGTAATAAGGGGCTATTTTGTGATAAAATTTTTGAATTAACAGATGATATTTGAGGCTTTTCCACTTGCCAGATATGTGACTTAACACTGAGGGAAAAAATTGCTATAGTTATGTCAACATGATTAATTTAATACGTTGCGCAAATTTATCATGACAGTGTAAAGAAACACTGTTTAAATGTCACTGTTCTTTTAGGACAAAGTTGTCAGAAACACAAGTCATTGAATCTAAATGTTCACTGTAAGGCTGGGTGTTTCCAGAGTGTTGATTTAATGCTTCTGTGTAGAAAACACAGATTTAGGGATCTTTCATTTATATGGCACTTGGGTTATACGATTAGAAGAATTTTACCCAGATTTTCTTCGTTTGTGATACTTAGTTGATTTCTGTGTGTTCTGAAACCAGTTCTTAATGCATCTGTTGCCTGCTTAAAGATTTAACATGTAATAAACTTGTAAACAGTTAATTAAATGTTATGTTTTCCACAGTGACGTAGACAATGGAAGACTTAGACATCTGAGCTGAGGAGAATGTAGATCCCTCGTTTCTCCATAGGTCTGATAACAGGAGAGGGATGGTCTCAAGAAAATCTTGGAACCCTAGGAGGTGGCTCTTGTCGATATGAACTATCCTATGCGAGCAGTTGAAAGTTCCCAATAATATTCTAATATTAACCTTCGGACCCAAAACATGCATTAGTTCATTTTAAATACTTGGATCCGCTGGCACCATCAGCTGAACTAAAGGCCAAAAGAATACTAATCTGTTGAAGCTTTAAAATTCTGCTGGCAATATCAGGAAGAAAACGTAATTTCCCAAAAAATGCAGAAGTACTGAAATTACTTATAGTTGCGTATACATAGTTCCAAATATTTCCAAACAATTGCTATTTTTAGGCATATTACCAAAACATATTCTGAGAATTATGACTCAAATAATAGACCACTGCAAGTGCAGTCCCTCTAAAATAGCTCCTTGTAAGTTCACTACTTGTTTGCAGGTAAAAAACTGCAAATATGTAACTGATTAAGGCACAGTACCGTCCTGTAAATTAAATAGCCTATTGCTTCCAGGTTTAATACCTGTAAATAGTGAACTACTCATACCTGTAAATAGCCAATTTCAAGTAGACACAGTGCCTGTGTATATCCAGTAGCCTGCAGGTACAGTACCTGTAAACAGCCAGTTGCTTCCAGAAATAGTACCTGTAAATAGTTAATTACTCACAGGTACAGTCAATGGATACACAGTACATGTTTATATCCATGTTGCATGCAGGTGCAGTACATGAGAACAGCCAGTTGCTGGTAGATGTAGTACAGCACCTGTAAACAGCCAATTGTGTTCAAGTAGTGTACCTGTAAAAAGCCAATTCCTAATGAAAATGTTTTTGAATTTCGTTTGCATACATGTGCATCAAACAATTAAAACGTTCAGAACATCTGGACCAATGTTCGTTAGCACGAAATCTTATATTCCAAGGGCTACGATCGACCTCGGAATATTGCCGCCAACTAAGGGACAATTTTCCATTTGAGTGGTTATAAAAGTGACTCATATTATTTTATACTTTCACGTGTTTTCGTGTAGGACAGTAAAGAAGAAAAAAGGAGAAGTCGTTTAAACCCTTTTATTTTCATTATTTTAGTTTCATTAAAGCATTACAAAATTCAAAGCTCGAAAAACTTAAAATTTCAACACAGCATGCTACTCCTCACATCCTAGGTAATTAATCTGCTTCAACAACTTTGCGTATTTAATGAATTGCTCGGCGTCACGAAACATACGTCCTCCGTAAGGATCAGACCCGCGAAACGTGAATAGGTATGACAAAGCAAAGTCCATGTCCAAGTCACTGATCTGAACAGCAGTGCGAAGAAAATGTAAGCTCATTTGCTGTTCTTCATCTTCATTCTTTGCGTATTCCACGAAGGCTTTTTCATATTCTTCCAAAGTGAGGTATTTTTCTGCAAAGAAGAAATATACACACTGATTTTTCCATTAGGCATTCTGTAAAAGATTACAGAGGTGAACATGGCAAAAGTACATTTATGCTAATATCTCACAGCATTAATTTTCTCATTCAGTAATTTTTACTTAGTTAGTGCTGAACTCAGTGATGCTTCTTGTAGATTACGGAGCAATTCTCTTTCGCATTTTCGATCAGTAACCATAGCAACGAAGCACAGAAACAGAATTTCCCTGACAGAAATTTGGTATTTTGGAGTACTAAATTCGCCCAATCATAACCGACTTACAGTGATAACACTTCAGTAGATTTTGAAAGCTACTGTGGTATTATCATAGGTAATATTCATAGAGCTAAGGAAATTATCGATAATTTTTTCAACCCGAGTGTTTTGGCCCCTATAAACTCATGAGTGCTATTTAGGCAAACATTTTTTTCACGAGTGCGAAGCACGAGGGAAATAAACTGCCAATAAACAGCGCGAGTGAGTTTAATGGGCCAAAACACGAGTGTTGAAAGAAATGTGTAATTTCCAATAGCTCGCGGGGTATTTATCTAAAGAATTTCTTCATTTTTCATGCACTCTAATTACGTATGCTGAATTAAAAAATTATAAAAGTCGCTGCTATCCTCCAAATATCCATGCACCGATTTTCACTACGGCCACCAGGAATAAAATTGATATTCGCCGCCGCTGAAGAATATCTTATTGGTGCACACCTCCAAACATATTTACTTTAAACAATTCCGTAATAATAAATTAGTAAATGTAGTACATACTTTGACTTTTTATAAAGTTGCAAGAGTAAGTAAAAAAAAAATCAAATATATACTACAGTGGAGCATAATAAATTACAAACGGTGCTCCGAATTTGTTGCTGGTTAAATTAGGCCTAACGACGCTGCAGCGCTTCGTTGGCTTTCCATCGGCTTCTACGTCTGACTGCAGGCGTTGCTAGGTTACACAAATAATCGACACAGTGCGTATTTCGAAAGAAAGGCTTTCCGGATTGTCTTTGGTAGGAAAATGCATACTTTTATTTGAAGTGAATGCAAGAAACGTATCGTAGGATCTCGACACTGTAACGCTTGAAGCTATAGTGACTCCCGGAAGCGTGTCAATTTTAGATAGCGTTGGTCATGTTTTGCAAGATTTTTCTTTACAGATTTAGTTTTAAATTTAGCCAATGAACATCGACTTTCAAAAGCTACTGCGTGATTATCACTGTAAGTCGATGTTCATTGGCTAAATTTAAAACTAAATCAGTTAGGCAATATCCTGTAGCTTTCATTGGTCGACGCAGCGTAATGTTAAACCGCGCAAAACATGGCGAGCGCTTTCTGAAGTTGATACGCTTTTGGCAGTCACTCGCTTCAAACGTTACACAGTTGATACGTTACGATACGTTTGTTGAATTCATTTCAAATAAAAGTATGTATTCTCCGACAGCAGCATCGCATATAACTTCTCGTTGGAGACAAATAATTTTATGAACTGATAGAATGGTACACTAATAAAACGTAGCATTACGTTCTAAATATGAATAAACACAAATAATGCACTTAATCCTTTTGTTATTATTTATTTTGAATTGGTATATACTCCAGTAAAACAGCCCTCTACCTATTGTGGATAATACAGCTAAAAATATTTTTGCACTCAGCCTATAACCAGACTAAAACTAACTCATGCTACTTAATTTGAAATTATACCCCTCGCGCTACGCGCAAGGGATATAATTGCAAAATAATTAGCATTCGTTAGTTTTAATGTCAGGTTACAGGCTTCGTGCGAAAACAGTAGCCGTATTATCCACAAAAGCTCTAGGGCTATTACTACTGATAACACCACAGTAGCTTTCTAAAGCTACTGAAGTGTTACACCTGTCAGTAGGTTGTGATTGGATGAATGTAGTACATGGTCAAAAGAGCACATTTCTGTCAGGGAAATTCTCACCATAATTCGTTGTCCATTGACTAAATTTAAAACTAACTCTGTCTTTAAGTATCCTGTCGCTTTTATTGGTCGACATATTGTAAGGCAAAAAAATAGCCAGAACCATCACAAAATTGATAGGCTTACGGACGTGGCGAAACCAACTTCAAACATTACAAGTCGACATGTTACGATACTTTTGTTGCATTCATTTAAAATAAACGTATGTATTTTCCGGCCCCCCCCCCAAAAAAAAAAATCTTGATGGTCTTTCTTTCGAAATACACACTGTGACGTTCGTTTGCGTAACTTACCAACACGTGCAATCATCACACGTAGAATGTCGTAACCGTAGGCGAAGCTCGGCAGCGTTATTAGGCCTAACGTAACCTAACAACAAATTTGGAGAACCACTTTGGTACACTCCACTGTAATACGTATTTGATTTTGTTTACTTATCCTTGCAATTTCATAAATAGTCAAAGTATGTACTCAATTTACTAATTTATTATTACAGAATTGTTTAAAGTAAAAATATTTGGAGGTGTGCAACAATGAGATATTCTTCAGTGGCCGCGAATATGAACTTTATTCCCGGCGGCCGTAACGCAAATTGGCGCGTTGGAGGCCAGTAGCGACTTTTAAACATTTTTAATTCTGTGTAATTTAGACTACACAATAATGAAAAATGACGAGAAATTCTCTAACTAAATACCCTGCGAGGAAATTATCAAATTTTCTTTCAAGACTCGTGTTTTGGCCCATTAAACTCAGTCATGCTATTTGTTGGCAAAAAAATCTCCCTCGTGCGTCGTACTCGTGAAAATAATGTCTGCAGAATAGCACTCGTGAGTTTATAGGGGCAAAACACTTGATTTGAAAAAATTATTGATAATTTCCTTCGCTCTTGCGATACGTATGACAATTAGCTCGTGCTCAATGCATTCGACCGCGAAGTTCAAATATTGCATTGTAATGATATTGGGCGGTAGTTGAACGACTAAATCAATTGTTTTCGCA
>JAHWFP010049317.1:0-15759 GCA_023313725.1 Lithobius niger | reverse complement strand
TGCAGGCGTGCGAGAAATCTAAACGAATTGTGCATATATCCTGGGTTGCACGTTACTTGTAAAGAAGCAGCTAGACAACGTGATGTCAGATATTATTCGCTACTCTGTAAAAAAACATATTTTTAAATTTTAGACATCTCTAGAAAACGTTTTGAGAGTTTTTAGCTGAAAGCACATAAAAGCGCGTTACAAATAGGTGGGCTATATACCTTTCATATAGCGTTTACATATGATGCAGACGTGAAATGAGTTTTAAATAAAAACACGTCATTCAATCATGAAGAAACGATTAAAACACCGGCAGCAACAAAATTGTTGATTGTTTTTTATTGCAACGCAAGTAAATTTTTACAAATTGTGTTTAACGAAAAGGCTTATTTTTGTCACGTGTTGTAAAATGAATACTACTGGTTTAAGACAAAAAATCTGCTGTTTCATTTTAAGCACTTCCGTCGCCACATGTGCTTTAAGCCATTTAAAGCATGTGTTTATCAAGTGTTGCAAATTGAACACTGCTCTCTGAAAGACGCTGTATTCTGAAAGGACACATCTCGTGTACCAACACAGCCAATACACCAAGTTGTGTTCCAGTAGGACACAGTTTGTGTAATTGCAGTAACAACTTTAGCCGAAGAACAAGTTTTGTCACTATGGGCTGAGAAGAAATCTTTCAAAACATTAGCCGCTTCTTTTGTGTTGCAGACGTCAAATGCGTTCAGAATAAAACACTACTTTCTGAAAACGCTATGTTCTGACCCTCCGCATCTATGTGTACCAGCACAGCCAACACATGAGTTGTGTATACTAGCAGTACACAGTTTGTGTAGTGACAGATCACATTATTCTCATGTGTTGGTTGTGCTGGTACACATAGATGTGTAGAGTCAGAACATAGCGTCTTTAGAGAGTATTTGTTTTATTCTGAACGCATTTGATGCCTGCAACACAAAACAAGCGGCTAATGTTTTGAAAGGTTTCTTCTCAGCCCATAGTAACAAAACTTGTTTTTCGGCTAAAATTGTCTAAACACGTTTTCTATAGGTGTGTCTAAAATATGTTTACTTTAAACACATGTTTTTGCAGTGTAGGTCTTGCGCCAAAGTTGACTGTTCTCTGCAGCTAAGAATTCTCTTTGTCCTTTAGGAAATAATTACCATAAAACTTACGTATATGGTTAAACAGGCAAATTAAGAAACTTTTGCTGGAAGAACATTCCAGCGATGTATGTTTGAAATCGTATTGTTCTAAATTTTTTATTTAATTTGTTTGTCTTCCAACCTGAACAGAGGTTCACAGGACAGTACGTAGAAGCGAACAACAAACGTAAAAATCACTTTAAGGAAGAAATGAAAGCGACTAGTACAGGCAGTTGCGTTGCTAGGCCCAAGATAAACTGTAACTTGGGCATATCACCAATTTTGAATAAGGGGCTACAAAATCTTTGTGCAAGGTATTATGCATATACTATTTACCACGTAGCCTACTTGCCAGGTATTCGCACTTGCGCACCTTGTTGTTTTGTAGTCAATAACAATTGGCGGAGAGAAGTGAGCGAAGCGTATAGCTTATAACGGGTAAATTGTAAAAATGTGGTCGGTTGTTTTTTTTGTTGTTGTCTGGGTGGAAACCTAACGAAAGGTCTGACTGGATGAAAATTGCTACATCGCTTGAAAGCCCAAAAACTATTAATTAGCTAAAATCAGCTAAAATTCTATAAATTAGAATTGATTATAGTTTGAAATCCTGAATATTTAAAGAATTCCGAGGAATTCCGTGCCTGCAAGTAATAAGTGAATTTTAAAATAAACAGAAAATTAAAACACCGTTGCTGTCATACCCATCTTTCTCGCCGAACTTCAACGAAGTAATATGAGTTATTATAACATTTTAACAGATACACTGTAAAAACGTGTGTTTTAAAAATAGTTACAAATAAAACAGCATCAAATAGAGATAAAGAAAAAATAAATCGGGAAGGTGCGGAAATCATCTTTCAGAGTTTCAGGTATTTTGTGATCTATTATCAAACAACTAGTTGTGCCCGCAGCCGCCCCCCCCCCCCCTCCCTCCCTCCCGGTAGGGGTCTTTGGTTTTAAATTTATCAAACCGAAGACCGAACATGTGAATGGCTCCCACTTATAACCTCTCCCCCACAATTACTTTAACCCCCAATCCCCACACTCCTGCCCCCTCCCGGATTGGCATACGTGTCCTCCTATACACGATTGCCCGCCTCCCCCTCCCCGAAAACGTCGCCCCGTGACATTTTCCCTTTGGTGCAGCCCCGGAAAAGTCGCTGGCGTGTGTTTGAGTGAAAACTAAAAAAAAAACCTATCACTAAGAAAGCCAGCATTCAGTAAGCAAGTAATCCCATGTTTAAGTTAATCCTTTGAAACAATTCACTTCGGTAGCGCACATTGCCCGACACACACACTTGCCCTGGCACCCTCTCCCGCGCCCCCCGAAAACGCCGCCCCGTGACATTTCCCCTTTGGTACAGCCCCGGAAAAGTCGCATGCGTATGTTTGACTGAAGGCTAAAAAAAAGCCCTGAGAAATCCAGCATTCAGTAAGCAAGTAACCCAATGTTTAAGTTAAAAAGGTTAAAGGGTTTAACGAGCGTTAACCACTCCTGGTCATCTGACCGAAGCCCTAAGGCCCTATGTCTGCAACAGCCAGATTCCCAGGCGGTCACCCACCCAAGTAACAATCCAGCCCAATGCTGCTTAACTTCGGGGATCTGACGAGAACCGGTGTTTCCAGCACTGCAAGGCCGCAGACGCCAATGTTTAAGTTAATCCTTTGAAACAATTCACCTCGGTACCGTGAATGGCGACATTGTTGCAAGCAACGATTGTTGCCGCCCACTTAAAAACAATTCAACTGCCTTCTGGAAGTGAACAGTTAGGAAATAAATGCGCCTTTCCATTGTATCAGGCTGCCAATTTCGAGAGCCTCGAAATTAAGAACCAATCGACGTTTGGTTTAAAGTTGTCTGGTTTAGTAGACACGGTTTTTTTTTTTTTAGCTCAAACGCCGACAATGCCACAGTCCACGCGTCTAAAACTTTGTTGGCCGCTTTGGTGCTACAACAATACCGGTGCAGCAGGTCTGGTAAGTGGTGCCATCTCTTCGAAGACTTTGGAAAAAGTGTTATACCCGAACTTGTAGTCCAAGGCCGTCAATGACGGTGACATGGCAGGTTTGGTAAGTGGCGCCATCTGTTCGAAGACGTTAGAAAAGTGTCCCAACCCGAATTTGAAGGCGAATCCCTTCAATAGATCGCCCTATAGGGTGGGGTACTTGATTGAACGACGGAATGGCGTGACCGGTGACTTGGCCGCCTGCTCCGTATTATATAAGTAGATAAAGAAATCAAAAGTAAAAACTTTAGGTGATGGTGATATTTTATTGAGCATATTGGACTTTACACCATTCGCTCACTAAGTGCTAACTAACCTACTTACCCTAACCAAATGCACATGGTCATGGCAAAAACAACAATGCAAACATGCAACAATCAAAATTACAAATAAAAATAAAAAACTTGTCACTTTCAAGCAGAATACATTAAAACGAGAGCGTGAAGACTGCCAATTCGGAAACGGCGACCTCCAACCCGCAAAAGCATGCCGCAAGTGGCTAGAAATGGGTATGTCTAGCCGATATAAAAAAAGTTGAGTCCCTAAAGAGCATAATTAGAAACTCCAAGTGCATGCAGGACTGTTTATTTTCGGGTAGAATTAAATTATGAACTGGTGGTTGTTGAGTCATAAAGCAAAGAATTCTGGCTCTCCATCGCATCGCCTTAAATAAAACTGTACTGTTACACACGTCGGGAGAATACCCTTTATTTAGTCTGTGTTGAACGAATGATCGGATTTATCGATTGCTTTCAAATTTCATTTGTGGGGTGAGATTTTTGTACAAAAATTACTTCGTGGTTCCAACACTGGTTACGCTACCAGACTGCTCCATGCATGGAATTTGATAGACCACACTTCTTTTTGCTGTTGTTTGTACAAGTTTGTGAGCGATATGTTTGTCAAGCAAGTTTAATTGTTTAAGCGTGGGTCCCGAGATACAGAAACAAAGAGTAATAAAGGATGATTACAAAAGAAATAGACAGACAGTTTGAAGCGTTTATTAAACGAAAACCCAACAACCTATCGATGAACGGTATACACCGTCACGTTCTGCAACTCATTAAGTTTCGCTGAGCCCTGGTAGTTTTCGAATGCACATGTATAGTTATGCAAGATGGCCGCAAATTCTTCAGAAAAGGCGTTTTGTGTGTTTGAACAATCAGAGCTCATGACTTGGCCACCTAACATCATGTGACTTTTTTTGATAGGGATGTGTCAAAGATAAGGTATTCATTCCTGCTAAACTATGTTTGACAGGAATTTGATTATCGCATGGATGTATACCGTGTAACTATGGCTATAGTGTGTCGCCGCCAAGTAACATTAGCTCATCCAATTGTAGACATCCGATTGTTAAAAGATTAAGGCCGGCTTTACGCAACCATTCGCTTTTGCATTCTCGCAGCTAGAAGCTAGAAATCATCTGAAATTCTAACATGACGGCGGTTTTATGTCTGCCGCCTCGCAACGAAAACAACAAATAACGTGAGTTCAGAGGCGTTTGGGAAAATTGTTTCGTCATGAGGAATTCTTTATATTATTGGCACGGATTATAAGACTGCAAGTATTTACTCAAACGATGCCGGATTTAGCTAATCCATTTAGCGTTGTTACCATGGCAATGTCAACTTTCCATCGCGTTTGAGTTCTAGCTGCGAGAATGCAAAGGCGAATCGCTGCGTAAACGCGCCCTAATTGTTGATAAAAAGGCGGCCTCACTAGCATATATGTGTCTGAGGATAAATCCCAATGCGCCCGAAATCTTTCAAATCGTGAAAAATGTAAGGAGAAGGGTCAGAGATACAGAAAAACTAAAATTTAAAGGATGAGTATCCACCAATCACAGAGAAAAAGATGCATCAATGACGTTGTTTGTATATGATACTGTCTAGCTAGCTAGTTAGTTAGCTAGCTAGTAGCTAGCTAGCTAATAACATTTTTCCCATTTGAATTATTGCTCATGGCTAGCGCAAAATTGAGAAGGCCTACGTAGCTGAACTTTGGCACACGGATGCATGGTGATCTGAACATGGTTTGGGGGTTGCAGGTGTCAGGACAAATGCGTGGGAGCGTTTTGAAATTCGCCACCAGGGAATTTAAATTTCGTTTCTTTTCCAAGTTGCAACCAAAGATTTCAAGCAATAGTGGCTTGAACAATCAACACTGGTCCTTAGCTTTATTGTAAAAGCCTGGACGGACAAAAAGCTGAACTGTAACGAAGGACAAAATAAGCAAACATAACGAAAAAAAAATCTAAATTTTGCTGATGTGACGGGTAATTATTTGTAGACACCTCAAAAAAAAAAGGTAGAGCGGAATATAAGACGGTGCGCTGACTTTTTGTATGTTCACTGTCCTAAGTTACATATGTCTATCAACTGCAAGCATATCTTATCATGTGTCGAGAAGGAACTTAGGCGTGTGAAGAATAGTTGTACGGTGTCAATTTGGCTAATCTAACGACTAATTGGCAATGGTAAACTTGAAAATTATCAATATGAAAATTTATAGATATAAAATTCCTCCAGGAAAAAAGGTGCAGATGAAGATAAGACGGTGTAACCTTTTGTACGTTCACAGTCCTATGAAAGTTGTGATATCCACCCAAAACCAAAACTGGTGTAAAAAGCCGCCATGTTTCCAAAAAAAAATCGGCCTTTGAAGGTAGTGATATCATTCAACTATGGAAAGGCCGCCAAGGTTGCCCAACTTAATCGCACCGAACTTACCCAACTTAATCGCACCGAATAATACTTTGGACGTTAAATGAAAACTTGAAAATTGCTACCGCGAGTAGCAATTTTCTAGTTTTCATTTAACTTTCGAACTATTAGTCGGTGCGATTAACTTGGGTAATAGGATTAACCTTGGCGGCCTTTCCCTGGTTGAATGATATCTCCACCTTCAAAGGCCGATTCTTTTTGGAAACATGGCGGCTTTTTACACCAGTGTTGGTTTTGGGTGGATCTATGACTTGCTAGGAGAAACTTAATGAATTGCGGAACGTGACGGGGAAAACAGTTCATCGGTAAGAGGAAGAGTTTTCGTTTAATAGACGCTGCAAATGCTGCACCCTGTATTATGTAAAGCTAATAGCTTGCTGAGTGGTTCCGCAATCTCTAAAATATGGGATGCAAATAAAATTCTTTGATTTAGTTTTGTTTGATTTATGCTTAAATAATTGCTGGTGACTGACTGATCAGTTTGGGCAGCAAATGCAACAGGAATCCGTTGTCGATGTATATCTGCAAGGTGAACTTAGTTTCTCTTTTTAGATACAATTTAGAACCTTCTGGACTTCTTTGTCTGCCATCGTTACTCTCTTCTTTGAGTCCCTCTTCCTCCCTCCGAAGATTGCTGCAGGTATTTGCTGCTACGAAGACCCACTGACAAACGTGGGTTCCCTGGTTGTCCGGCGTCGCCTCAGTCGAGACGGGTTGAGTGCAGCCAATACTCATCGGTTGCACCTTCCCAGAAAACGTAGGTGGCGTCCCCATGCTGGCTGTTTGACCGACACGAAGCACTGCCTCGTCGGTTGGATTTCGGGCATTGTACTACTCCCTGCGCTAACAGGAGTCTAGCCTCGCCATGCGAAGAGGAATAAAGTGGGTAAATTGTTATTTTCATAGCCCAAAGTTTTAGTTTTGAGCAGTAAAGGTGTAGCTAAGCCTAGCGAACAATTCACACCTGATTGCAACTGCAAATATCGCTTTGGTCGAAAAACAATTTTGGCACGAATGTCACACAATTCGAAACTCTTTATATTTCGCAAATTCTGCATGTAGCGATGCAAAATTAAATGTAGGCTATAGAAATGACCAAAAGATCAGCCAAAAAAGCTTTTTTGTTCATGAAATGTATACTTCCGGCTTTTTACTAAAGTACCTTTTACTAAAATAGCATACAAATTGTTTCTTTGGTGTAAGCATTTCTAATGGAAGTAGCTACATTTTTTCCCGTATTAGTTATACATGTATTCGTAGTTACCAGGAAATAGCGGCAGTTTGTAATTCAGGGTATTTCATTGTAGGTGCTTTCGTAAATACGTGGTTAAATATACAAAGTAGAAAATTGGAACCATTGTGCATGAAACCAGATTCAGCAAGGGCAGTGCTTTTATTGGCCAAGCGAGCAAAGGGAGCAAGGTTGAATACTCCACCGAATTTCGATTTTATGCGTCTGTTTGTCAGTTAGTCTGCGAGTGCGTTTGTCTGTTCATCTTCGAACCCGTTCATTTCATGAATCAGAGCTCCTGTATCCTGAAAATTCGACTAAATCAGAATAAAACTGCGAATGAATAACGTCATAGTTTTATTCTGATTTGGTCGAAATTTCAGGAAACAGGAGCTCTGTTGCATGAAATGAACGAGTTCGAAGATGAAATTTCTGCCTAAATATTTTCGGAGTGTTAGGGTTTTTATTTCGATGACTAGGCAGATTTTTGAAGAAAATAAAACAAGAACTATTAGACGGCACAACAACATAAAACAATAATTAAAAACGCAACACAAGAAACAAGACATGTGAGACAGGGTACAAGAAAATAAAAAACAAGATCTGTAACAAGACAAAACAAGTGACAAGAAACAAGAAAAAGGCAGAAGAGAGAGAGAAAGAGTCAGTGCACTACCGTTTCTAAACTTAGAGCAATATCCTGGGGCAACTAATTCGTAGTTATTCGTTTCTAGTAATTTGGCAAGGGAGCAAATCTCGCCACCAGAAGGAAAAAGTAAAAGATTTTCAAATTAGAGTCACAATTCCGAGAATTATGGAGAATATTACCGCTAAACTTCACAACGAAGACACTTTCAATGTCTTGCAAATTTTCAATGGCAAACTGCCATCTTCTTTAGGCACTTTTGACAAAGTATCTCTTTACACCCACATCGTCTGCTACGAATTTCTAAATGCCAACATCGTCTGCTACGAATTTCTAACCCCCAACATCGTCTGCTACGAATTTCTAACCGCCAACATCGTCTGCTACGAATTTCTAACAGCCAACATCTCCAGTGTGAAGTTTAGCGGTAATATTCTCCATAATTCTCGGAATTGTGACTCTAATTTGACGAACTTTCACAGTAATGACGAGCGTTGTTTTCACAAAAAGAATTTCAATATTCTGACAATGAAAACATCATTTAAAAATAACATATGGCCAACGCAATGCCGCTACTACACTTTTTCAAAGGCGGATACAAGAGTAAACTGTAGGACCCCAAAAGACTGAACAATTTTCGGTGCCAGTAGTTTACAGTAGTTTTATTTACGAATTTGGATGCCTAGGGTCCCTTTGACTCCTGGGCCCGGGCGCCTTGCACCCTTTGCACCCCTCCCCCTTAATTACGGCACTGGGCCAACGACTGATAGAAAAAATCAATAACAATAACGACTAAAAAGCGAAAATCCTTGTTTAAATTTGTGTAAAATCTATGATGCATTTGATGTCAGCCACTGTTTTTTTTTTTTTTACCATTTGTGAGTGTTAACTATATATAAACCAAAAATTGAGATGCCAAATTGTTCATTTGGTTTACTGGAATTTCCTTTAAATTTTTTATACTAAAAAAATAAATCGATTAAAACATACAATTGCCGACACGGATAACGCGCGTTTTTCGCCAGCCTAATATCCGATCACGTATATAGGCTTGCACACACTTGATAACACCCTATCTTGATGTTTCATCGATTCCACGATGGCGGTATCACCAACGATGACCTCTCCGATGACCCGATAGATCGTGATGACCTCAGACAATAGAACCCCGACCATACCCTTTCAGAATCAATGATTCGCCGACCGACATTGTATTGTTGGCATCGGTTGTTCCTTCATAACGAGAGTGGCCGCCAGATGGGGACAAAAGCGGGAAAGAGGGCATTCTCTGTCCCTAGCCGCTCAAGCGCACCTTGTTACGGGATCATCACGTACTCAACCCTACACGGACTTTTCTAAGGTTTTAGTGTACAGCACGCATGTGCAGGATGAGGGCAATAATAATTGCGTCATCATTAGATCGTTTCCCCCTACAACTTTATAAAGCAAGGAAAGAAAAACAAGACAAATATCAAAAATCATACACTAGAAAAATAACGTAATGCAGTGAGCTGCCACCTTTATGCACTTGCCTACGTTTCGTCGGAGTGGCATGACCCGGTTTCGAATTGACAACCCAATTCGTCTCCGGATCACTGACATAGAGCCTTTATCACAACGACCACTCCTCCACTGGCATAAAAATGACTCACTGGACCCGTTATTAAGGTCACAGGAGTGATCATGGCTCCATTCGACTGAGAATGCTTGCGGTCATAGGCAATGGAGAAGGAATACAAATAAATACTATAGTGTCCGCGGCCCATCTTGAGTTCGCCCCAGAATGAACACAAATAATCGATTGTACGTGTTTAGTCGCAGAGTGCCTTGTTGATATCCAAAGTAGTTACAAAAAACAATGGCGGCCGTCGGTTACAGCCGCCCCCTCCAGGAAGACGTAGCCGATCACAAAATAAGTGCAAGACTCAAGATACGCCGCGCACACTATAAGGCTCAACGAAGGATGTTTATTTGTATTTATTTGTATTCCTTGTCCATTGCCTATATGGCTGCAATCATCCTTAGTCAAATGGAGCCCTGGTCACTGCTGTGGCCTTAATAACGGGTTCATTGAGCCGTCTTTATGCCACTGGAGTTGCCTTAGCGATAAAGGAGCTATGTCAGTGTTCTGGAGACGAATTGGGTTGCCAGTTCGATTCCGGCTCATGTCACTTCGACGAAACGTCAGTGCGTTAAGGTGGCTTACTGGATTGCGTTATTTTTCCAGTGTATGATTTTTGCCTTTTGGCTTGTTCTTCTCATTCCTTTATATAATTTAAAGCAATTTGTGTAGCCTATATTTATTTACAAAACAAGGTTACAGAAACGAAATTGGCAGTACATACTAAAAATATCGATTTGTTTGTGTGTGCGTTTGTTTGTACACTACACCTTGGAAAGTACGGTCTCTACAAAGATCAAACTAGCCCCAAGTTAGGGATATTAAATTACGCTTCTGATAAGCCTATTTTTATTGCTGTAAATAAATACGGATGCAAACATATTTGCGTTGCCTTTTGGAATTAAATGTCAGGCTGCCTGAGCGTGGAATTGAACTCACACTGAACCATACTGACACTGCTCAGACTTCGGCCTTTGGTTTCAAAGGTCGTGGGTTCAATTCCCCGTTTAGGTAGTCTAACATTTAAGTCCCAAAGGCAACATAAATAGGTTTACATCTGCATTTATTTAACCCTTCTCGAGCCCATTTGGCTTTCCTCCTTGTTTAATTTTTTGCTGCAACTTTATTTTCTGACCCTCAAATACGGAAAGTGCTCTGAAACCGTTCATGACGTTAAAATTTGAGCAAACACCTGAAGTTCAAGGAAACATTGCACCCCCCCCCCATCCCCCAAGCTTATGTTTTAATCTTATTTCCACTTGATAACGGCTTTGACTTGGGGCTGGAAACGTTGTGATTTTTAAACTCACGTGCTCGTAATGGCTTTATTTACTTAATACTTACTTACTACCGAAAGTGCTTTTATCTTTACTGCTTATCAGCAAAAGTAGACCTGTAGATTTTAAAGAGGTGTCAAACATTCACGTCTTTCTGAAGCATAGAGGCGCGTGTACTGAGCAAGCAAAGTGACCAATTTTGCTGGAGATAGTGGGCTAAACCGTTTCAACGAAAAACAGACCCTTTTTTAGTGTAAATACATGATAGACGCCAATAAAACGAAAGAAACAATAGGGGCGTGAGAGCCCAACTTGTTCACATCGAGTTGAGTTGAGTTCAAGGGGTAGGCCTAGACTATCGAGTTTCGAAGATGACGTGGTAGGTTCTTATAATTAACACATGCTAAACCAATTAATTAACTTTTTCCTGCATCAAAAACAGTACACACGGCACGACATTGTGCGTATTACGAAAACTGAACAAGAGTGGCATAAAAAAATGCTTTGTTTACCATAACTTTTGATTTAGGGTAGGAAGTGAAAGTTATGAAAGGATGGCACCACAATACAATGGTAATACAAATGTAATAATACTTTGATGAATGGTGCGTATTTCGGCAAACAATACAGAACAAATACAGCTGTAAAGTTACAAACAAATGACGTAATGACGTAGCTAAACCACGTAAGGAAGATCGAAAGGGTTATCAACACAGTGGGCGGGGTTGCAGATACAACTAAAGCCCCCCCCCCTTCCCCAGACACACACACAGAGAATAAACGTTCGGCATAATGAGATTATGGCTGACGATAACTCTAACTAGGGCCGTCGTCACTTCAACTGTTGACATAGTGGAGCGGCCTCCATTTTCTTTGCTGTTTGGCTGTGTGTTCAAAAAGGAGTGTTCAAAAGCCTTTGAAAGTAGTGATATCATTCCACCAGGGGATGACCGCCAAGGTAGCTGGCAACTGATTAGCTGGACAGCATCGTGAAAACGTTGTTGATCCATCTTTCTCTCTATGAATGGTGGACACTCATTCTTTAACTTTTTAGTTTTTCTTTACCCCTGCACCTTTCCCTTACATTTTCCACGAAATAGGCCTCATTGGGATTTTTCCCTCAACATGACAAAACATTAAGGCTGTGGGCCGATCAGCATTTATCTTCAGGAACCAATCCCGAGCCGATGATTAAACCAAACTGGCCGATTGCTACCGATATTGCAAATATCGGTCAAGGTCAGGATCGAGATCGGTAATCGGGGTCGGCACTATTACAAAATAAACTTGTAGTTGCTTAGGCCGCCTCTTTATCATCAACAATCAATCTTTTAACAGATTTATATTTATTGAGCATAATAAACGGCCTCTCTGTCTCGTTGTTGTACGGCTCTAGGATGTTGGCCCATTTTGTCACCCTAATGGTGCCTCAGCCCCAAGCCCGATTCATGATTTTTTTTTGATAAACCTTGTCCATACCTTGATTTCAAAGGTCCCGGGTTCGATTCCCCGCTGAGGCAGTCTGACATGTAAGTCCAAAAGGCAACGTGAATAGGTTTGCATCTGTATTGCATCTGTTTGCAATAACAGTTTGTTTTATACTGCATGCAAAATGTGGTTTGCATAGTCCGTGTGGTTTTCGCGTGATGCGTGGTCTTAGATTGCATTAATGATGGGTCCAGACTTATTAGGTGTGATCATAGCGGAACTTCACTCGGCCTTCGGCATCCGCTCCAAAAAACAAGTTAAAATAGGCTGTGGAGTGGTTTACATTGTAGTTTATTGCATATTTACTATTAACTTCACGTCGACGTACTCCACATTTTTAAAGCACTATGCCATGTGCAATGGCTGTTTGCTGTGACGTCACCATGAGTTAGCCAATGACGAACGAGAACAACGGCTGTTTGGCCATCTGATTGGACTAGCCCAATCACGTGATGTGCACGTCACAGCAAACAGCCATTGCGCGTGGTATAATTCTATAGAATTTAAGTAAAGATGATACGTTTTAATGCAGTTTCGCGAAGAAAATAACGATTTTTTTTTTAAACACGCGAAACTCGAAACCTGACAAAAATGAAGAGTTTGAGTTAACACAATGAAACAAACTGGAACTCGACTAGAAATTTCGAGTTTTGCACACCCTTGTATTGGCTTGCATCAATAATACACGAAGAAGCACAATGGACACAACATTGTAAACTGTGACATTGTGGGTACTGTGCACGAATAATGACGAAGAACTCGTGTGCCGTGAGTCCGGAATTTGAACAGACTTATTTGGATGGGGTCACCAATGCAATAAATAGGCTTATAGACTACTACAATAAAGATGGCTGCAAGCTGACTTGCCTCATTGATTTTGAAAGGGTCGAGTTAGCGTGATTTAGGCAAGGGTAGGTAGGCTAGATTTATGAGAGTTTCGGGCGGGATGAAGCTTTACAGAAACGTGGTAAGCAGACCACGAAAAAATTCGTTAAAGCTCATACTGTGAAACAAGACGAAAACTAAATTGAAGTCAATCAAAACAACGATCATTTTCAAATCCAAAACACACCCACTGTCTGGCAAATTTTCCACAACTCCCTGTTGCCTTAAACATCAGGCCTCCAAAGATTTGATTTGTCTTCAACTCAGCACGTGATAAACATCTGAGGTGCCTTAAATCTACAGCAATAAAACACTACGAAGGCTATGATATTCCTTTTATGAACATTCAGGGACCCTCTAACCCGAATATGGAGCACCTGATTAACGTTGGGCTCGACCTGCAATTAAGTAGGCTATGGGATCGTGAAGAACGGAAGCTACGCATGTAGCCCTACAAATACCGGAGGCAACGTGAGGCGCCATTTTTGAATTCGACCAGAACGAACCGCAGACTATGTGATCAGCGACTAATCAAATCTTTGGAGGCTTGATGCAGTGTCGCCACTAGCTTTTCCTAAGGTGGGATGCAAGGGCAAAATATTAAGCCCCTCCTTCACAAGTACACAATTTTCAGTGCAAAGTGGCTCCCAATCCCAAAGAAACTCCAGTGAATTTTATCCCAGTTGGGCCCCAGCATCGAGAATTTTGGGCCACCTGACTTTTGAGCCCTTTCCACCACGCCTAATTGTGGCACTGGCCTGATGAAGCCAATAGGGAGTTGTCGAAAATTTGCCGGACAGTGTGAGTGTCTTGGGTGCTAAGCAGTGTTATTACTTTAGCAGATCGCCCCTCCACTTTGAAGAAGCTGTGTCTGCTAACAGTACACATAACTAGTTCATCCTCTACACGAATTTTGTGCTGTCACGTGTGTCTTCAAGGTGCAGAGAGCACCGAGAGGAGGGATAGGTCGGTTTTGATACGTTATTTAACTACGTTATTTCACGATACTATTGTATCTTATTATGATTGTGTGGTGTGGTGCACACGGCTTTGTATTTCTAGCCTATCGTATTTTGTTCCCTTCTCTTCCCCCTACGTTCCAACCCTTGATCTACTGTATTGGAGGCCCAATTCAAAGAGCCGGTTCAGTTCTCGGATGTTCATGACGACACGTGAATATTTTCGTCTTTACTGCTGCTTACGTTTTATTTGGCAGTTCAAATGTTGACTCCATCGAGCTTTTCCGTTATCTCGGCAAAACAACACGAAATGGAAAACAAGTTTACCCGAATTAGAGAACACGTTTACAATCAGTTAGTTTGTTTCTACACGCTCGTTGTTTATTTAGGTTTCTTGGGATTGCGAAACTGTGTTCAGGTCACAGGAACAACCTTAAAATTTGTAAGTTAAAAAAATTTTTTTTTTTGGGGGGGACGGGGTTGGGTGTTTGGGGGGCAAAAAGGGTTTGCGTGCCTAAGTCTGCGGTATGGAAAATCACTGCTACCAAAACCATTAATCAGGCCCCAATTTACAATTGTTTTTTTGCTGAGACCCTACCGTTGCTCTCCTATTGGGTTAACTTGAGGAAAATTTCTTAGTTAGTTTATACTTTTGTGTAAAATGTATGTTTTTTGGTAAATCAGCCACATGACTTTTCCAACGTATTTTCTAAAATTGTTATTGAATGCTCTGCTTTCTCTACTCTGCTTTTTCTGCATGAAGAGTGCTCCTTCCTGTCTTCAGAGCTGCATGGCATTTAATAATTGGTCACTGTAAAGAAATTTGGTGCTTCCTGTCAGCGGCGCACCCACGAATTTTACTTTTGTAGGGAAAGGGGAGGGGGGGGAATGGGAATTCATAATGAGGCCCGATAATTCAGCTAAGAGTTCTAAGAAGGTAGTGCCGCAGCTAAGGGTGTGCAACGGGTCCAGGAAGCAGGAACTCAAAATTAAGGAGGCAGGAGCCTAGATATTTATTTAAAAAAAACAAAAATTCAGCTAAGAGTTCTAACGACCCTACATCTTTTTATTAAAAAAAAAAGGAATGCTACGAAGTTGGCTGCAATGCTTACCCCAAATTTACTTAATTGTTGGGGGAAACCTAACATTTTCCGCTAGCACCGATCATTTGAAAAGGCTAATTGAGGCACTTAGAAAGGAGGGAGTGCTTTAAGTCTCACGAAGCCCAGGAATTCAACTCGTTTTTGAGCAATTTTAATGCCTTTGTAACGTTTTCAGAATTTGTTTAATTACAGTAAATGTTTTATTGTCTACTTTTACATACTTTTACAACTTCGGGTCCGACTTCCTAGGGCGCCACTGCCGCCACCAAAGTTAAATTCGTGTCGCGCCTTTGTAAGCAGGCCGTCCTATTATTGGCGGATGAAAACGATTTCTGAAGTCGGTTTGTGCCATGCTGCGCGTCCTAGCATGGAGTAATTACCGTTAGAGCGGCACACATTCTGCCGTTGCGACCCATTATTTCCAGCCCTGTTAATTATCACGGGATTATTTCCGGCACCCAGAAATTCTGGACATGGGAACAGGAGCCACGAACCTTCCCCCTCCTATCCCCTCCGACTAGCTGAGAAGAATGGGGGTTTGATGTTGTCGGAACTGATGGGCTGGATTTTTGCCAGTCGGTGCAGTTGTGAAAAAAAAAAAAAGTATCACCTAGGCAGTAAAGTATCTTGGCAGGTCGGGGGGAAAGGACAGACGGTGGGGAAATTTCTGAAACTCGGGGG
>JAHWFP010049316.1:0-10771 GCA_023313725.1 Lithobius niger | reverse complement strand
AAAAAAAAAAAAAAAAAAAACAATAGACTATCGTCTCGTTCAATGACGTCCGCTGTGACGCTGACGTTTACGAAAAGCAAACTGCAAATCCAGAGTGATTCGTCTCATTGTCGTCCGTGAGAAATTGGTATAGAATCGTATTCGTTTACGGCACGTGTCACTTTTCAACAGGTGCAATGTCGTCATTTCGACAAAAATCATGAACTTTCTCCGAATTTCTGAAAGCGTAAATTCGTCGCATTTTTACGTACGTGTGTCCGTGCATCGCAGCAAGGCTGGCGATTGAATAACGGTTGTGATCGTACGGTGTTTTCATACCGTCAATTAATGCACACAGTTCACGGTTCGACAACATCGGAGTATCAACAGCATTACTGCATCAACGTTAACTCTTCGTTGATATTTTTTCCTCTTTCACAGAATGGTATGAAGCGTTATCCATTGTTCGGATTTCGTTTGCGTGGCGCAAACACCGAAAACTTAAGCCCTAACCAGACTGGCTGTTCGCGGCTGCACGTCGACGCAGTATGGTGTAAAAAAGACTTCAGTATTCGTCCTTAACGCAACACCAATCACACGATTGCTGCACTTTTGACCTTGTAGGGACGTAGCCACGCATAGCTTCGCACGAAATTTTCTTCTGTCTGGAGAGGCCTTTACTCTGAACTCTGTTCTGCAACGAACGCCGCCCAGCAATCGTGTTTCTTTTGCAAATCGACGAATAGCTTCTTTTGATCATGTTGGCGTGGTTGGCTGTATACATTCATTACAGTTTGATTTGAGGAACTGGAAAGCACCTGCAGAAGCCATCGTTGAGTTATTGTTGGCATCGCCGCCATGTTGGAACTACTTCCGTTTGGAAGACAAGTGGCTATCAAAGTTCGCGATCTGTTAAAAAAATGCTAATCGACTATTTTTGTGTGTTTCATGAGAATTATGTATGTCCAAGTACCGTACCTGAATAGTTTCTGACATCGTTTCATCCCTAAACGTGTTGGTTGATGCTAGGAAAACACGTACTACGTTAAGCCTACCGTCGTAATACATTTTCAACACAAGCGTGAAGAGGCTCTATCGCATCGCTAACTCTCTCTCCATTGACTAAGGTGGGTGGATTTTACCATAGCTCAACGACCGGCCCCAGATGCTAGTCACGTTGCCAGAACGGTGTTATTATCGCTGTTGTACAGATGGAACACATATGAAACTTATAGCGTGAGCGATCAGCTCCTGTAAGACGGGCACCCGCGCACATGGCGGTCAAGTCGTGCGGCCAGTGGTCGTCGCGGCCCCAAAAACACAGCGACGTGCCCTGAGGCATTGTTCGTTTTTCATTGATAATTCTCGATCACGTGGTGAAAAATGAACACGGAGCAAGTACAGCCGCTGCGACTGGCTGACCGCGGTGGCCAAGTGCACGTTGCTACATAGGCCTATACCGTAAGCATTCTCGTTGGCCGCAGCGACTTGGCCGCCGTGTGTGCAGATGCCCTTAGTGTAGGCTTAGTGAAGGCTCACACGTAGCAACTTAGTGGGGCTTCCGAGAAGCGCCAAGTAGCGGAGCATAGAACAAAGTAGGGGTGTTAACACGTGTGGCGCCACAGACGTTCTTGGCGCCACAGAAGCTTACAGTGGTCGGCTCCCGCTACCGAACGCCGTCACTACGTGTGGCGGCACTTTAGCATAGCATTAGTTTGTACTAGAGCCTTCACACCAGGCCACTCAGACGCGCCACAGACGTAAACGCGTACACTCGTATTGAATGTAGTTTGTTATGAAAGGGACATCCGGTCTGCCTTATAACATTCCGCGTGCCAAACTACAGCTACGCGCAGATCGTCATCCGAGCAATTACAGCGCCAAGGTCAGCTGGGGTAGTAACTGCGTTCCTCGCATAGCTGCTGTCTCGGTTGGCTTTGGGAATAGTACAAGAAACAGAATCAAGTCAACGATTGTGTCGTCACAAACCGGAGTGATTTTAAAATCACAATTATAATTTTCTAGGCTAGTGTCTTATAATTTTGCTTCGGCGATCTATTGGAATAATTAATTTTAATTTTTATCGGATTAGTCTATTAGATTTTAGATCTCATGGTAAATATTAGAAAATTAGTAGATGTACACACAGAGATGAAACGTCATGATTATTGTACGCGCGCAATGCGTCATAGTTACGGGTCGTTCTTAAATATTGTTAACAATATTCGACAGAAAATCTCCTAGACGCCACATTTTTAATACGGTTTTTTTAGCAAGGGAAAGACTAACGGTAAGGAAAGAGACCTTTGGGGCCGTACTTGATGTGGTGGATCAAGAAAAATGGCGCTGGGAGGTATATCCCATTTTAAAACGGGTGTAAATAATGAAGATTTTATACCCTCTATGTTGGTCAGCACTCCTGATGACATAAAAATTCATCCAAATTTTGCTACTTCCCAGCGTAGATCATCGTGCATTGTATGAAAATAAACTTTTGCTTACTATCAGCTAACGAGCGATGCCCAAATTTTCTGGGGGCGTCGGACGAACGTCTAACTGGAAAATCGTCTAATGGGATAATTGTCTAAAATCTGCCTAAAAAAAAATCTGGAAAAGCATCTAAACGGAATATCGTATAATGGAAAATCATCTAAACGAAATATCGTATAATGGATAATCGTATAATGGATAAACGTCTAACTGGATCAACGTCTAACTGTGGTTTCTGATGTTATATGTATAGCCGCAGCGAGCGCGGCAGCGCGAGCGAGGCAGGGACATTAGACGATAATCCATTATACGAATTTCCAGTTAGACGATAATCCATTATACGAATTTCCAGTTAGACGGTTTTCCATTATACGAATTTCCTGTTAGACGACTTTCCGTTATACTGTTTTCCGTTATACGTTCTTCCAATTATGCGATTTTCCAGTTAGACGATTATCCCTCGCCCCATTTTCTGTTCGGCTTCTTTCTTCTTTTTTTCAACTTTCGTCTTATTATTAGGACGCGAAGAAAAAATATTGGCTCACACACACATCACTCCTTTTTTATAGTTTAGTAAATAAAAAATAAATTATAATAGCACTCGCATCGAAGTGCAGATATTTTATTTTTTATTTTCACTTTACTTTGGTTATTAAAAGGTTACTATATGCTGGCTGCTGACAGAAGAAAGGTTATTGTTCAACCAAAAAAAATCCAGTAGTAGCACTTTAGTGGTTTTTTAGGTGTTCACGGAGTAGGTTGTGTTTTATTTAGCTAGAGTGTGGTTCGGGCGTCAATAATAAATGTACCGTTATTAGTTACCCAGTGACGCCACATGTATTTGTTAACTTGGCTAATATTGCGCATTTCCAAGTATTAAAATTCTTGGTAAATAAATTCATCTAATTTTAAATCATGGAGAAAAATCCAACATCTTTTGGAGTAAAATAAATTCAAAAATACAAAAACATTTCTGATTCATCTGAATGTATTAAAAAAAAAACAATTTTTCGGCAATACGCTATCGTGTTTGGCAGTTGGGCCCAAATACATTCATAAAACCGTGGAAATTGGGTCATGTTTCATACCTGCTAAAACCAAAAAAAAACAACATTGGAGCACGCATCAGATTTTGATAAGTTAAAAAATAAAAAAAATAAATGTATAGCCTGCATGCATTTTGACTTTTGTTTTGTACTTCATGAGACCAACGTATTTATTAACCAATTATCGCAAAATAACCAAGCGTATTAAATATGCTGCATCAAGTTTAACTTAGAGAAGCGCTACTTAGTGACGTGCAGTGGTCGGGCCGGCCACTCAAAAGCGCAACTCGCAAGCGCCACTGAACGAGAATGATAACAGTATATATAGCAACGCGCACTTGACCGCTGCAGCCAGACAGTCGCCGCAGCCACTGGGATCCCGGACGGCATGCAGGTTGCCACAAGGCGACCATACTTGCTCCGTGTCCATTTTTCACCACGCGATCGAAAATTATCAATAAAAAATGGATGTGGCCACGCAGCACGTCGCCGTCTCTTTTGTCCGCGACGACCACTGGCCGCGCGACCTGGTCGCCCAGGGCGCGGGCGGCATAAGGGGCTCCTTCAGGACAAATAACTCTTCATTTATGTTACAAGAGGACGACAATGCGTTGATTCATTTCAAGAAATCAGGTAGGGGAAGAGGTACGAAAAATATTTCGATGTAAATTTTCTTCTAGTGATGAGGGGTTGTACGAGGTGTACTGGTAGCAGACAAATTGCTAGTAATACGAATTTCAACCAACGAAAAATTGAATTAAGATTAATAATTCGGTACGCTCTTAACCGTCACTTTAGGTTACGCAAAATTAATTTAGAGTTACAGAATTAACTAAGTTCTTTCCTATATATCGGATACAACAGCAAAACTCAATAACACCAACAAGGAAGACTGTGCAACACATATTTATTGTGGAACTATGATTTGGCAGGTGGATTCGTATTTTAGCGTGAGTCGCAAACAATAATACTGTGGTTGCCAAGAGGAAGGATATTACAGCTGACACGTTCGATGCAGATGAAACATTTCCTTTAACCTGTTCTCGTTTTCAAGTCGACTCACGTACTTGCGTGTTGTAAAGTACAATTTAAAGTTCATTAATTTCACAATAAGCTCCGGTTTCCAAACCTTTGTTCTCCAACGAAACTACGTCACAACTTTAAAATAAAGTTGAAAAACTAAAGAAATACTTCATGGTTAGCTGCATTAGAGTCTTGTTAGTTTTTGTAGGTCTTCCTATAGGTCCTTAAGGAAACAGTACCCGTTCGTTTATTATCCCTGAGTAAGATAAAATTTGCATAGTCATGTCTGTGATGTGTTAAAATTTTCTGTACTTAAACGAATTTAATGGCTCAAATGAATACTGACAGAATAAACAAGGAGCGAAAGCCAAATCGTCTGGATTAGTAGCAAATAAATACAGATGCAGACTTATTTCCGTTGACTTTTGGACTTACCGTAACGGAAATCCAATTCAGTCCAATTCCCGCTCAGGCAGTCCGACAATTACAGTAAGGACACGTTTACGCAACCACTCGCTCTTGTAATCTCGCAGCTAGAAGCTAGAAATCACCTCAAATTCCAACATGGCGGCGGTTTTATGTCTGTTCCTTTCTGTTCACTTGGTGTGTGGTGTGCAAACAAGCGTCCCTCCATTGGCGATTGAATAGCGTAATTGTGTATGTGGTGCGTGTTAGATGCTGCTTCCTCTGCCTCCGCTACTGCAAGTGTGCTGGAAGAGTTATACAAAAACTGAAATATTCTACGTACTCAAAGTGATTTAATTGTACTAGATGCTGTTGTTGTCTATAACATTGGCCATTCATCAAAAAACTAGTGCTGAAAAAATTGGGATGTGTTTTTGGCAAGCTGTGTGAAGATGTTCTAAAAATGAACGATAAGCAGTGCATCTCACATAGCTCAAGAACGCTATAGTGAAACTAAAATACAAAGGACACATTAGAAATGTAAAAAAGGGGTATGAACATTCTTAGGATAAATTTGATGTTCCTAGAGAGCACTGAAATGCCTGCAAGTATGTGTTTTTCATGCATGTTTGTCATTCTTCTGACATAAATAAGTTTCTCAACTTTGAGTGCATTTTTACTACAATTCTTTTTTTCCGCAGCACGCTGTAATGCATGATGTGCCTTTCTCGCAAACTACTTGTCTGATTCTCAAAATTTTTGTTTTGTTTTGCACGGTAAACCTGTGGGAGTAATCTGAAACTCTGAAATTTAATAGCGTATAGACAGGGGCGTAGCGAAGCCTTAGTAAGTAAGGGGGCGCAGGTCAAAAAAATCCGACTATGGTCTAAGATTTGCCGACTCCCATCGCGAATTTTGTTTTATGCTTTAGCCCTTCGCATACTGGGGAAGCTGTGTAGCGGTGGGGGGGGGGGGGTCAGTATAGGCTAGGCAAGACATTGTCTCATTCTCCCCCACTACTTTTACCGTGCCCACCTTAGTGGCCTATTAGAAATTTTGTATACGTAAACGACCAAAAAATGCATGTAATACATATATGGATATACAAAAAAAAATTGTAATGTACCTTACATTGTGAGGGCAGTTTTTTGCTGGGACCTACTCAAAAGGATGTGCACTTAAAGTTTCTGAAAGGTGCCAGGCTGTAAACCTTGAGCATTAAAGATAGCGACCAAAATGGCGCCCAACTATCACTCGATTTGTTGCTATTTGGCCTATTATGCAAGAACCGTTAGTGTTACACAAAAGCAGTTTGTATATCAGTTGTTTATATCTATGGGTGGGAATGTCTTCTTTGAATCAAGGGTAATGAAAAGGGTCTACCACTATTAATGACCGAGCCACGTCCATTTTACTAGAGGCTGGTATCACAATTACCATTGAATTTTTCGTTCATTTTCAAATTTAAACTGCTCTTGTGACGGTTATAATTTAGATGAATGACTCCAATTAGGTTTATTCGTAAGGTGGGAATGTCTTCTTTGAATCAAGGGTAATGAAAAGGGTCTACCACTATTAGGGACCGAGCCACGCCCGTTTTACTAAGGGCTGGTATCAAAGTTACCGTTCAATTTTTTGCTCATTTTCAACCTTTGAACGGTATTAAACACAGAACGCCAGAGGCTCAACAAGAGTTAAATAAATACAGATGAAAACCTATTTACGTTGCTTTTGGACTTATATGTCAGGCTGACTGAGCGGGGAATCGAACCCACGACCTTTGAAACTAAAGGCCGATGTTCTACCGCTGAGCCACACTATACACAGCCAAAAGGAAACTGCCTATGGACGTTTCTTGTTGGCATTGTCAGTATGGCACAGCGGTAGGACATTGGCCTTTCGTGTCAAAGGTCGTGGGCTCGATTCCCCGCTCCGGCATTCTTGACATAAGTCCAAAAGGCAACGTAAATAGGGCCTTTAGGCACTGGCAGGTGCAGAAGACATGTAAAAATCGTATTTTTTACCTCAATAAAACTGAACGAATTAAATTTGCTTACCGTACGTGCTTTGATGCTTCAAACGGAAATTTTTTGCACCAAATTCTTTCACGGAAACAGTTTCCAAATGACAGTTTTGGTTTTTAAAACCTTTTTTTTTCGGGATGGGACAATCAATTTCAGTCAGCATAAGGCTGTACAACTAGAAAGTACTCACCAAGGTGGTGATGAATACTTCGTAATAAACAAATCGTTTCTCCGCTTCCTTAGTTAGGATGACCCCTATTGTGCACGTCAGTAGTGGCGCCAGCCAACTGCATATGGGGGGCAGGGGCCAACCACCCCCCGCGGGGGGGGGGCAAAGAAAATGAACCACTTCTATTAAACTTTGTTTTAATTTGGCAAGGGGCCGGCAAAACCAGGAAGGGGGTCTGGGGGAGCGCTGCAAGCTCCCCCTGGCTGGGTCTGGGGCAGAGCCCCGGAAGCTGAAGCATTTTACGCTGTTTGAGGGCCTATTTTCGGCTTCCCGAGACACGTTTGAAACACACTCGTTAAGCAAATTTTCGGATGTTTCTCGTAAACATTCTTCAGCAAGAGAGGTAGTAAGAACCTAATTCTGACCAAATTTTTTTTTTTATTATGCATTTTTTTTACAAAATAAATTGACTGATGAATTTAAATCATTTTTAAGATATTATTACTTTAACATTAGGTAACACTGAATAATTTAGGTTTGAAAAGTACTGTTGCTTACGTTTCAACTTACGGCCAACTCTATTTACAGCTCTTTTCCCCAAAATTTGTACGGATTTTATGTCGTCATGTTGACTCAGTCTTCCGGCTGTTCCCCGACGACAATCTCAGTTACTCCCCGACAGGGGGCAAGGCTTCCCCGACGGGTGCCCCCCCCCCACCCGTGGCGCCACCCTTGCTGCACGTTCCAATACGAGGTCACAGTGCGGTGACTGAATCCTTGCCCAAGATTAGTTACGAAGTGACGATTCATAGAAAAGTTAAAGTATGCAGAAAAGAGAAAAACGAAGCGATGAGAAGACTAGCGTAATTTTTTTTCCTGACGAAATGTTGTTTTCTGCTCCAAAACATTTACTCAACTTAAGAATTGGCCGACTGGGAAAGAGTCAATGAGCAAAGGTGGAATGCCGAGTCGTTTTTTTTGCGTCCTGTGTAATAAATAATAACATGTATTGCCAAGACAGTTTAATTTCTTTGGACGCATTTCTCGAATGGGGAGAAGAGTAAATGAACAAAGTTGAAATGCCGACTCTAATTTCATCGCGTGAACAAATAATAAAAAGTGCACATACGACGACAGTTTAATTCTTTTCACGAATTTGCCGACTGGGAGAATGAGTGGGGGGACGGTGCGCCCCCCCTCGCCCCCCCTGTCGCTACGCCCCTGCGTATAGAGTAAACAACTGGAAAAATCGTTAAGAAAAGTCAAAAATGTGATTTTTTACGGGAAATTTTGAAAAAAATGAAATATTGCAACCAGTATTTTTTAACATTTTTTTCTGAGTTTCAGCATGTAGTCACATACATTGGCTCTTCAAAAAGTTCAACCGAACATTGCTAGAGTATTTCAGTCCAGAGAAAAATTACATATGCTAAGCAATGTTTTATTTAAAAAAATTTTTTTTTAAAGTTTGGCTGTAAATTTTAAATTATAAGGCTCCTTTTGAAGGTGTATCAAGTGCCTACCCATATGCAAATTTTCAGAACGATCGTTCGAATGGAACTGTAGAAAAAAAATCCTAAAGGTAGCCTTCATGCCTCTTTAAGTTTCATTGAAATGATGTGAATTCAAACCCTGATTCACCAGATCTCTATACCATAGCAACATTACCGATATGGTAACGTGTCCACTGCCATAAAGATAGCTCACTGAATCCGTTAATAAGGACAGCGACCAGGATTCCATTGGACCGAATGTGTTGGTCATAAGCAAAAACGAGGGAATACGAATCGCTCAACGAAGGAGAAATAAATAGATACGAATCGTTGTAAATAATAAAAGGTAAATTGGAAATAAGTCATCAGTGAAAAATCATTGCCTACAACCAAGGACATTCGATCGAATGGAATACTAGTCAGGGTTGTAACCTTAATAACGGGTTAAGTGAATCTTTATGCCACTGGATAAGTGGCCATATCGTTAAAGGCCGTATGGTTGTGATCTGGGGATGAACTGGTTCGTCGGTTGGAAAACAGGCGGTTAGAATACAGGTCACCTCACGTAATTAAAACGTAAGTGCATAATGGTGGCATGCTGTACCACCTTATTTCTAGTTGTGATTTTTGCTTATGGCTTTATGTCCAATGCATCTTTTTATCACTCCGTTTTTGCCTCTCAATCCTCTTTTAACAATGTAACGATGCAGGAGTGCAACAAGAACACACAGCAAACAACCGCCATTGCAGTGCTGAGAGCCGTTCTCTTGTACTAAAATGGCGGTTTGGCTTTCAGCACTAAAAAGGCTGATGCATTCATGATTATTATAGACCGGCAAGCGGCAATACATAAATTTTAAAAACGTTAAGAAAGAATTTTTATTTGCCGTAAGGGTCAGCAACCACAGAAAATTACGAATTGGTGAATTATAGACTGGCAATTGAAATTGTATTAATGGCACAAAACAAAATAAAAAAATAATAAAAAATATTAAGCAGGAATTTTTTTTATTTAAATGTCATGAACCACAGTAAAATAACGAGTGCATTATGCGTTTTAAGACTTTAAAAATGCTAGTTTGCTAATTAAATCATTTTATAGGACACTTAAAATTGAAAATAACGTTCAAACCTTCATTAAAATTGCTCGTTCCACTATAAAACATGTGTCGTAACTGTTCTTTATTATAACCATCCTCTTTGTTAGCAGCATCTGCTGCTTCACCTGATAAGCCATTATTGAACGCGTTGTCTTCATCATGGCCACTCCATAACTAGTTTTACCGTAACAGAAAAGGAACAAAAAATATGGCTCTACCTACAATAATCACCGAGCGCGACCAAACGCAGACAACAATACTCGTCATACTGAGAGGTCAAAACCAGCTAATAAATAGGATATCACCAGCTTTCCTCATACAAACAATGTCTGGACACTGTCTCGGAATACTGGTTATATCCTAAACATTTAGACACACGCTAGTGTGTCGCTATCAAGTAATAGTAGATCATCCGATTGTAGACACCCGATTGTTAAAAAATGATTGTTGATGAAAAAAGGGGGCCTCACTAGCAGACCGTGTCTTTTAACTGAAACAAGCTTATACCTGATTTCAGCAAACTGGTGTTAATTCCCCATGCGGTAGAAATCTTTGCAAATCGTTTGAATCAGGTGTCTTGAACGAACCAAGCAGTCTGCATTAAAGACTGTCCTTGTGAGGATACACTAGTCTGAGAAAGAAAGAAAACACAACTGCCCCGACTGGGATTCGAACCCAGGACTTCCCAGTCGGGGCAGTTGTGGGGTTAGTCGCTCTAGGGAACCGCTCAAGGAAATACAATTTACAATTGCCTTTCACTTGTAGGTCAGTGGTAAACCGATGAAACGAGCCGGTTCCGGGTCGGTGAAAGCAAAACAAAACAAACACGTTAATTTTTCCTAGTAAAACTTAGACAACACTTGTGCAGACATTAGAATTCCCCCAGAAACCTAGTGAAATGTTGCTCATCAAAAAAAAGCTGAAATCAGCAGATAGGGCTATCCTGCCACAATGTTCTCTTTCCACAAGCCCACAGAACAATTTGCCCCTTCCCAAAAAAATACTCAATATTGATGAAGTGATAACTGTTTGTTTTGGATAC